>JAJKFI010015343.1:0-12856 GCA_029204185.1 Lerista edwardsae
ACACACACACACACACACACACACACACACTTTGCCAATTGTTTCATTAATGGCAAAGTCTCCACCTCGGGCTTGCCAAGCACAATCTGTTATTCCGTTTGATGAATCAATTTAAACGCTTCTGACTGGCTAAAAGGGTGCATTAATGGAACAGAGGATTTTTCTTTTTTTTTTCTTTTCTTTTTTTAAAAAGCCCATTATTTTAAAACGCAAATACTTCCAAAATCCAGAGACGGCAGGCAAGCAAAAGGCAGCCACCTGCAAACAAAATGTTCTCTGGTTCCAGAACTGCTGGTTCTACGCATGTGTGGCTTTATGCAGATGTCGTCCATCAGGCCACGGGCCTACGCAATATTCTTCCATCTGTGCTGCATCTTTTAGCGTGCGAAGGAGCAGACCCACACAGACGCACTTTTCCCACTGAATCTCTACCGACGGGCCAGCCCATTCAGGCTACACAACTGTTCCACGCACATGTCGCACGCACCTTGTTTTTTAGATGTCCGAAGGCTGTCAAACTCTGAAAAGTCATCTTTAACTGTCCCATTCAAGTTGGTGAAGAGGTCAAAGGATTTACTTCCTGCGGGGGCAGACAACAAGACCCCCACCATTAATCGTCTTGAGCTGCAGTAGGGGTTCCTCTTCCACCACCCTCCTTTATCCAACTCCTTTTTTCTTAAAAGCATCACGACACTATGAATAGAGACTCTTAGGTTAGCATCTCTAACCTGCAGTTAGGCCGGCACAAGGGACACCGTAAAGTACGTTGGGACCACTCTCTGAGTCAGGGAGGCCGGAACGCAGACGGGCACCATCCTCCCTGACTCCGAGAGCAGTCCAGACTCTGCCTAACGGTGTCCCTTGTGCCGGCCAAACTCTGGGTGAGGACTGCACTTTTAGCCTCAGCCACGCCTGGACACGACGGTCCTCAGTAAAACCAACACTCTAAGCTTCAACCAAGGATGAAACAATAGGAGCCTTTAAGAAGACAGGAAACAGACAACCCGATGACCGAGGTGGGGACTGATTATCAGCTGGTTGACTGAGAAAAGAGCCTGCCTACAAACACCTCCTGAAAAGGAGGCATTCCAACACGGCCTAAGGTAAACCACGTTTCCCCAGGGAGCAGCCACCTTACCTGTCACGGGCTTGTTCGGAAGCGCCACCGACCCCCAGAGGTCAGCGCCCGCTTTGGCTCCGGCCGAGGGTGCGTGGGAGGGACCCCAGGGGTCCACGTTCTTTGGCAGAGGCTGGACAGTGCTGGAGCTCCCCCACGGATCGACAGCGGCGGCCGGCTTGGCACCTGCAGGCACAGGGAAGTCGGGTCCCCGGATCAGACACGCGGGTCAAAACACACTTCCTGCCAAAAGCCGCAACAGGGCTGCACCGTTCTGAAGGGCCGGCTTACAGGCTGCGAAGGCGCTGGCGAACATTCGCGCTCCCCAGAACCGTAGTTCAGGCCGAATTGGGGGGCTAAATCGCAAGCCGCCTCGGGCATCTCTTCCGGCAAAGGAAAAGCGGGATAGAAATCTTCCAACATAAACAAGCAGCCCCAAACGGCCTGTGACCAGGATCTGCCAGGAACAGCCGTGCGGGCCCACGCCGTGGAAACTGGGAGAGGGGCAGCTTCTCGGCTGGCCTCCGAATTGCAAAGGAAGCGCCTCTGGCTTCTTTACTGCTCACTTTCAAGGCGCACAGTGAAAAACTCTTGCATTTCAGCAGGGGTTTTGGAACTCATGGCCAATCTCACGTTACTGCTGCTGCTGCCTTGTAAAAACTGTTTTATCGTATTTGCAGTGGGCCCGTGCTTTGTTTTGCCTTCCGTGTCCCCTTGTGCCTAAAGGCAGGATATACATCCTAGTGCACATTAATGAAGAACCATAGTGGAGCTGGAAAAGGTGCAGAAGAGAGCGACAAAAATGATTACGGGGCTGGGGCACCTCCCTTATGCAGCGTTTGGGGCTCTTCAGTCTAGAAAAAAGGCGCCTGAGGGGGGACATGATTGAGACATACAAAATTATGCACAGAAGGGATAGAGTCGATAGAGGGACGTTCTTTTCCCTCTCTCAAAACACCAGAACCAGGGGGCATCTGCTAAAACTGAGGGTTGGGAGAGTGAAAACAGATAAAAGGAAGTACTTTTTTACCCAGCGGGTAGTTAATCTGTGGAACTCTCTGCCACAGGAGGTGGTGATGGCATCTGGTCTTGATGCCTTTAAGAGGGGATTGGACGGATTTCTGGAGGAAAGGTCCATTGTGGGCTATATAATAGGCCATGATGGATTGTGCAACCTCCTTACAGAGGTGGTGGGCTACTGGTACCGGGTGCAAGGGAGTGGCAACAGGATGCAGGCATCTTGTTGTCTCAACCCTCCCTGGGGCACCTGGTGGGCCGCTGTGAGATGCAGGAAGCTGGACTGGATGGGCCTTTGGCCTGATCCAGCGGGGCTCTTCTCATGTTCTTATGTTCTTAACCACCACCCTTGTGACGTCGACTACCTGGTGCTCCCCCTGTGGGCTTTGTGGCCAAGCGGGGCCTGACGCACACAGGCTCGCGCCCGGCCCCCTCGACGTCACCACCTCGGCTTGGCCGCCCCGAGACCCCCGCTGTGCCTTTCCCACTGGCGACCAAAGCTCAACGCCATGTTTTTTAGCGCTTTCTATAGTTTCTGGGCTATTCCGGGAGGCAGGCGCTGAGAGGCCGCCAACGGGACTTCCGAACGGCCAAGCCCTGAGCGCCTGCGCATCGACCGGTGGCAGGTGCCCGCCCCAGCTGCTGTGGTCCTCCAAAGGCAGGAAGCCGCCGCGGGCCTTTCCAGAGGATACAGCGGACCTTGTCCCAGCGCTGCGTTTCCTGGCACTCCCGCGTCTCCCGCCATGGGGCTGTGCAACGGGAGCCTCCAGAACAGTCGCCCTTTCATGAGACAGATAATGCCGCAGAGCAGGCACCGAAGCGGGGGGCACCTTCCTCTGAGAGGCCCCTTATTCCCACTGCAATGGCACCGTTCAGCGGAACAAGCCGCACAAGGCCTCTGTTCCGGTCCGAGCCGCTCGCCCAACGGTGTTCCTCCTACTGGCTGGATACATAAATCCAGCCCCTTCAAACCCCTCGCCGGGAGCCAAGTGGCCACGGACCAGAACAAGGGGCTGCTCTCAGTGGCACGAATGAATGCTGAAAGGCGGCCAGAGGAAGACGCCGCAGCTGCAGGGCAGGGGGTGGGCAGTGGCAAGCTGCTGCCCGCGTCGTAAGGCGCCAAGTCTGGGGAGTTCCTGGGGCAAGAAAAAGCTTCCAGGGGTCCTTTGCAGCCCCTGAACCAGGTTCCACGGATCCCACTTGCACACCGTCCTAGTTTACATGGGTTCCCTGAACAAATGGAGCAGGTGGTGTCTGGGGGTTCTGTCCCACTCTAGCGTGCAGGTAACCTGATCAATCAATCAACAGGTACTTATCTACCGCTTTTCAACACAAAGCGGTCTACAGGCAAATAGCAATAATAATAATAAAGTTAAATGGCTCCCTGTCCCAAAGGGCTGACAATCTAAAAAAAAAAAAGGGCAGACCACCAGCAACAGCCACTAGAAAGACTGCACAGGGGTGAAGAGGGACAGTTACTCTCCCCCTGCTAAATATAAGTGGAGCACCACTTGAAAAAGTGCCTCTTGCCCAGTTAGCAGGGGTCTAAGAGCTCTATCTCAGAGAACGCTTAAGCCATTCACAATGGCTTAAATACAGACATGGACTTAACGCTACGTTTCACTGCATAATTGTTGGCGGTGAAACCCAGCCACGAGCCAACCCCCACTCCGCTGTCTGAATGCCGCCCCGAGTGAATGCATCCTTTTTCAGGGCGGGCAGCAGGGCTTGGTCTCCGGCCAGAGCACAGCTAAGTATAGCGGCTGGACCAGGAGGCCCGTCACTCCTTAATATAGCGGCTTCAAGTGCAGCCAGATTCCGGGGCTGCTTATCAAGGAAGCCGAGTGGTTTCCGCCAGAGGACGAGAAGGCTCTGGATCAGCACTGCCGGAGCACAGCTCAAAACCACGAGAGACCTCTCTGGCCGGCCAAGCTAAGGAAGCGGGCCGTGCCCAGTTCTCTGCTCCCCAGTAAGAACATCAGAAGAGCCTTGCTGGATCAGGCCCCTCGAGTCCAGCTTCCTGTGTCTCACAGTGGCCCACCAGAAACACAGAAGGCAACAAGGTCTCTGTATCTTGGACTCCCCCCTTCGCACCTGGCATTCAGAGGGAGGCAGCCTATCTCTAAAGCCATATCCATCATAGTTTGTAACCTGTGATGGGCTTTTCCTCCATCAATCCGCCCGATCCCCTTTTAAAAAGGTATCTAGGCCAGGCACCATCACCACATCCTGTGGCAGGGAGTGCCACAGACTAATTACACTCTGAGAAAAGAAATGTTCTCTTTTTGGCTTCCCCCCTCCCCAACGGCTGAACTGGCAGAACAGTCAGAAACACAACTTCCTATCTCAACCCTTTTCTAGTCCGCATTTCTGATAATATTTAAATTATATTTACACCCCAGTTTTATCCGCCTCGCCGTGCGGATTCCTACTCTTCTCTCGCCGTTTTGAGTGGCTAGCACTGTTGGGGCGGAGGGAGGCGGAATTAATATTATAGGATGGCAGCGACCAGGCAGTTTGGGAGGGAAGCGGAGAGAGGGCACGGCGCCCCAACAAGAGGCCCACGTGACCATCAGCAGGGGAGAGCTGTTCGGAAATGCAGCAGGAAAAAAACAACAACCCAGCTTCACCGCCACAGACTTACCAAACGATTGCCAGGGGTTGGAGATGGAGCTGTTCACTGCAGGTGCCCCCCAAGGGTCTGTCTGCTTCCCTGCGGCTGGCGCCCCCCAAGGCTCTGCTTTCTGAGGAGCCGGTGCAGAAGAGGGCAGGGTGTCCATGAGATCCAACAAAGCTGTGCGCTGTTGGGGAGAAGATTATAAGAACATATCAGAACATAAGAAGAGCCCTGCTGGATCAGGCCAAAGGCCCATCTAGTCCAGCTTCCTGCATCTCACAGCGGCCCACCAGGTGCCCCAGGGAGGCAGGAGACAACAAGATGCTTGCATCCTGTGGCCACTCCCTTGCACCCGGTACCAGTAGCCCACCACCTTTGTAAGGAGGTTGCACAATCCATCACGGCCTATAGCCCCCGATGGACCTTTCCTCCAGAAATCCGTCCAATCCCCTCTTAAAGGCATCCAGACCAGATGCCATCACCACCTCCTGTGGCAAAGAGTTCCACAGATTAACTACCCGCTGGGTAAAAAAAGGCACTTCCTTTTACCTGTTTTAACTCTCCCAACCCTCAGTTTCAGCGGATGCCCCCTGGTTCTGGTGTTTTGAGAGAGGGAAAAGGACACCCCTCTATCGACTCTGTCCCTTCCGTGCATCATTTTGTATGTCTCAAGATTCACTCTGAGCGTTCAACTGGCAGCGTCCGCGTCTTATTAGAGAGGAAAGATGAACCGTTTTGGCCTTGGCACGGCCCGAACGTCTCGCTTTGGCCTTCAAGCACACGAAGGGAACGGGCAGTGCCCCAAGAGCGCAGTCCTTCCCAAGCGGGGTTCTCCAGACTCCGACCCGCAGGCCAGACCCGGAGCTTGGAGAACCCCCTACCCCCTGTGAGCATCGCTTACTGTTTTGCCACTTAGCTTCCAAGCCGATCTGGTGCCAGCGACGCTCCGGGCAGTTGTGTCCGCCCAGATGTCCGGCTGCACGGCCTTCTAGGATGCCAGGCAATGAACGCGGCTGCCCAGAGCACCCCCTGGCGTCAGAGCGGCTTGGAAACAAAGCCGCACCACAGCAGAACAGTTCGCACCAGCCGGGAGAGAGAAGGGGTTCGGGGACACAGCAAGTCTCCCGTGGGGTAGGCCGCTGTCCTCAGCAGTGGGGTCAGCACACGTCCCCCTCCTCTCCGACAAGAGCAGGAAGTTCTCCACCGGTCCGGACTCACCTCCTTTTTGGGGGGAATTTTTGCAGTGTCTCTGCGGCTTTCCTCCAAAGCCATCTGCAGCCTCAGGTCGTCACCACGGCGAAGCCGCTCCTCCTGCAAGGGGCAGAAAGTCGTGTGACCCACCGTGGAGGCCCCCACCTGCAGGCCGAGGGGCAAACCCCGACTCTCCAGCCTCTCTTCACCGAATGCTCTGGCGTGGCTCAGTCAAAATCAGTGCGCCTGTTGCTTCCGTGTGAACGGCTTAATAGGGAAGACGACCCTCGCCCGCCACGTTCCCTCCTGCCCAGTGATGTCATGCAGGGGGTACGCGGGGGTACGCGAGTACCGGTTCCTAGGATTACAGCTGGCCCCGCCCATTTGCCCGCCCACTCGTCAACTCCGCCCTCCGCAACGTTTGAATTTCCTGCACGTTTGAGTTGCCTGCATGTTCTCAGAGCCAGCCAGGCAGGCAGGCAGCGAGCGGAGCCTTGCCTTTCCTTGCCACTGAAAAATGAGCTGCTCTGGGGTTTTAACATGATGCCAGGCCTCCTTCACATGTTCTGGGGGTGCTGTGGAATACTGTTGCCACTGTTGGGTCAGTTTAAAATCCTCTGAGGCCTCAAAAAGGGCTTTTTTTCATGTCCCTTCCTGCCACGACCTCACTTCCGGCTTATGACGTCACTTCCGGTGGGCGGGTCCCGACACGTGCCAATCAAAAGTGAGCACCTGCTCTTAAATCATTTAAATGGCACCACTGCTCCTGCCCACGGCACTGCCTGGATTCCGGGCGGGAGGACGCCAAGCGCCAGCTGCAGCTCAGAGCGCCAGGCGAGACACCCACCTGCTCCGCCACTTCCCTGCTCATGGCCAGGGCCAGCTGCAGCTGGAGCTCCTCTTCCCCACTGGTCTGAGGTCGCGCCTGCTCCAGCTCTGACGAGACTCGGGGGGACGTCGCTGTTGGAGAAGAGAGGCACAAGTTCAACAGGCAGGCGCGGCCCCACCTCACAGGAACGCGTCCGCAAACCCACCCACCTGGCTTGGAATGAGCTGCTCCCATTTGCACACAAGCTGGGCACATGATTGCCTGTGATCTTCCTACCCCACCTATTCCCCCCCGTGTGGGTCTCCAGGGTGATCTACCCGTCACAACGCCAAACCCAAGGACGACAGAACAGCACAAGCCCCACAGAAACCAGCATGCAGAGAAGGCAAGCGCCGGCAAGAAAATACTGCTGAATTTATTTATTTATTATTTATTTAAAAGATTTATACCCCGCCTTTATGCCCGAAGGCACTCAAGGCGGCAAGGAAAAAGGATGCCTGGAAAAAGGACGGCGGCTAAAATAATTACATCACAGGGCAGCTCAGCCCAGCTGCCCCCCCCCCAAAAAAGTGGCAATCCAAAGAAAGGGCTCTGAGGGTCACAGGACGATCCTTCCCACTAAACAAGAAGGGCCAACTCAGTCAAGACCGCGGCTGCGAGTTACATCCAGAGTGTGTTATGAACCCTTTTAAAGTTTGTGCTTAATGGTTTGAATGGCTTAATTTGACATTTGTAACTATGGTTTCACATGGAAACCTACCAGTTAGGTTTTTCACCACACTTTGAGGGGGAACATCACGAAGGATTCAAATCAGCAAATAAAGACAGCGATCGATTGAAAGCTGGGCTAATCTCTCTCTCTCTATCTATCTATCTATCTAGGTAAACGTCCCTCCGACAGTCAGTCTACCATCCTTGAGTTTCACCAGAGCATCCGTGCATTCGGGGCAAAATGCTCCATTTGCGAGGCCGTCGAATGAAGGACGCTGCCTCCGTTATTCTGCCATACAAAGAGATGCTTATTTCACAGCACGTGACAGTTCGACGCAGATGTTTATGCAGGACGACACTGAGCGGATCCAATTTTGAACTCTCCTAAGCCCCTGCTTTGTCTGGGCTTCGAGAAATGTGGCGATTAAGGCCTCTCCGACCACACGGAGACCGCCAAGGGAGGCCTGCTGTTACGTAAAACTGTGCAAGAAGCCCCCGGCAGCCGCCAAGGAACAGCGCTCCCAAATTCCAGCCACCTCCATCTGTAACTTTAAGCATCCAATACTTCTCAGCTCCAGAGGTGGTGCCTGGGTTAAGCGGGAACTTAAATCCGGTTCCCCAATATTTGGGGCGTGGGGGTGTTGTGCAAGGGCCGGGCGTAGATTCGGAGTTCATTCGTGGGTCCTGAAAGCAGAGGCGGATCTAAGGGGGGGCAAATCTGTAAGTTTTGCAAGAAGCCTGACCTTGCAGTGGAAAACACTCCTCTCCTGCACCGTTTTAGCCAATCCTCACAGGCAACAGCAACATCTTGGCGTTGCTTACTGGCTACAGCAGCAAGGGAGAGGAGGGATTTGCATGACAAGGTAAGGCTTCTTGCAACACTTACAGATCTGCCCCCCCCCTTAGATCCGCCTCTGCCTGAAAGCTCTGCTCACCTGCCGCCGCCTTCTGAACAAAACAGGATATGAACCGCGAGCAAACCGACTAGGCAGGCCGCCTCATCCACACCAGCCACATTCCAACAGTAACTCGACACGCACCCGACATTCCCGCCTCTGATCTGGACTTGGCCTCTGGAAACAACAGGTTGCTGTTTGAATCCTCAGTGAATTCACTGGAACAAGAAGCCAGCCCTTTTTTTGGGGGGGAGAGGGGGGGAAGAGGAGAGGACCAAGCGGAAAAGGCACTTCCAGAAACCCTCTGTCGGTTTTCCCTGTTTGGGAGTGCACACACACACACACTTACTTGCAGGAGCTGAAAAGGGGAAATATAAAAACACGCTTGTTCCGAAAGGCAGCGAGAGACAAAAGCCCAGTAATGAGCTCTAGTAATGAGACTAATGAATATTGATGACCGGGCAAGGGGGGGGGAAGGGCGAATTGTCACTTCAGGTCAGTCACTCGGCCTCCGACTGCTCCGGACCGCGTCTTGCTTCGGCCACAGCCTGCTTGCCTGCCCTTGCAGCAGAACAACGTAAGAACTTAAGAACATAAGAAGAGCCCGGCTGGATCAGGCCAAAGGCCCATCTAGTCCAGCTTCCTGTATCTCACAGCGGCCCATCAGGTGCCCCAGGGAGGCATGAGACAACAAGATGCTTGCATCCTGTTGCCACTCCCTTGCACCCGGTACCAGTAGCCCACCACCTTTGTAAGGAGGTTGCACAATCCATCATGGCCTATAGCCCACGATGGACCTGTCCTCCAGAAATCTGTCCAATCCCCTCTTGAAGGCATCCAGACCAGATGCCATCACCACCTCCTGTGGCAAAGAGTTCCACAGATTAACCACCCGCTGGGTAAAAAAGTACTTCCTTTTATCTGCTTCAACTCTCCCACCCCTCAGTTTTAGCGGATGCCCCCTGGTTCTGGTGTTGTGAGAGGGAAAAGAACATCCCTC
Source organism: Lerista edwardsae (assembly GCA_029204185.1). Lineage (NCBI taxonomy): Eukaryota > Metazoa > Chordata > Lepidosauria > Squamata > Scincidae > Lerista > Lerista edwardsae. The sequence continues at coordinate 9,379 of JAJKFI010015343.1, forward strand.
TATCGACTCTGTCCCTTCCATGCATAATTTTGTATGTCTCAACCATGTCCCCCCTCAGGCGCCTTTTTTCTAGGCTGAAGAGCCCCAAACGCTGCAGAACGAGGCCGCCCCAAAACGTCTGCCCGAGGACTGTTCGGCAAGGCCAGTCGACTCCCCCTCCAACCCTGCCGGTGGCTCCGGACACGGCAGACCAGACCTAGGCTCCCCCCCACGGCGGTCCCGCTTTCAAGCCAAAGCCTCCCCGCTTCGGCATCCGGCCGGAGCAGACAGCGAGGCCTCACCAGCTGCGCAGGCAGGTTTTACCCTTGGCACGGTCTGGGCTCCCCAACTGCGGAGCCCCCGTCTCCCGCACGGCCCTCTCTGCTGGCTCAGGCACACACTTCACACGTAGCCAGCCGCAAGAGCTGCTGCGGGGGGCCCAGAGACAGGGTCGCCCACCGGGATCTTTTTCCCCAAGCCCTGCTTCGGCCACGAACTCACGAGGCGGCCCAACGCGAGTCTCCCCCTCCTCGAGTCATCTTTCCGTCCGCGTTATAAGGTCTCAGAAAACAGGCCATTCCAGCAGAGAGTGACGCTCCCTCGGCCTACCCCAAAGAGCTTGACAAACACTGTGTGTGGCTACCGAGGGCGGGGTCGTAATTGCCGCCAAGTAAGCCCACAACTCCGAGCCATGCGGAGCTCTTGAGAAGCACCAGAGACTCGCAACCCAATGCACAGTCTCGGCTAAATCTTCTTGGGCAGAAGATTTAGCCGAGAGGGTTAACGCCTCCGTCTGCCCGAAGATAACAGCTGAAGATCCGAAGGTCGTGAGCTCGAGACTACCGGAAGTCTCTGTGAGCGGCAGACCTTGCAAAACTGCGGCTGATTAAAAGCTGAGTTCCAGCTGCCTCGTGGGAGGAGGAGTGTGCTGAAGTCAGCTGCGTCTCTGGTGGCAGCAGGGAAGCCTCATCAGCCAGCAGACGACAGACGGGTGGCTAAAGAAAGAAGGCTAAATCCAGAAAGAAAGATCTGTAGGAGTGTTGTTCTTGAAAGATAGAACGTTTCTGTAAATTGTAAAAACCTTCGGGTTTGTGAATAAAAGTCTTCCTGAGTAAACCGCCTTGAGTTACAGCCATTAGAGAAATCTAGTGATCTTAAGAAAGGTGGTATATAAATACATGTATTATTATTATTATTATTATTATCATTATTATTATTACTTACAGCCGTGGTAAGAAGCCGGGGAGCCTCCCGACTTGCCGTACTCCTGCTCCGAGTAGCTGGTGGAGAGGTTGGGCTGGCTGGAGCCCCTGCCGAAGGTGATCTGGTTGTTCCCGACGCCGGTGGCCACCTGCGCCATGCGCTCTTTGGTCTTCAAGGCCTGCGCCCGCTCCGCCTTGAGCCGCTCGTCGTCCTTCAGGAGGGAGACCAGCTGCTTGGACTTCTCCCGCACGTTGATGCCCTGGTCCTTGCCGTCCCGGTCGACGTACTGGAAGTCCTTCAGGGTCTGGATGGCGAAGATGTTCTCCTTGCACTGCTGGGCCACGCGCTCGGAGCCCGTCTTGATCAGGTAGTCCAGCAGCGTCAGGGCCTTGTAGACGTGCCGCCAGTTCTTCCCGTGGTCGTTCAGCCGCTTCCAGATCATGCTCATGATCTCGGAGAAGGCCACCACGTTGTACGTCAGGTCCGCGATCTCCGTCATTAAGGAGCTGGACGGGCCCCAGGGGTCGTTCGAGGTCGCTTCCCGGACTTTTATCTCCGCCTCCGAGTAGTTGTTCACAATGTTTTTCATCTGCCGCCTAATCGAGGAAGTTGCCATTTTTACTACTACTACTACTACTCCTCGATCGAGGCCTGTCCCAAAACAGCCCTCAGAGGACAGAGGCGGTTCTTCCTACTTCACAAGTCCCTGCGATCCGAGGACAGCGCCTGCAGGACAACCCTCGAGCAAGTCCGGCCAACGTCATGTCCAAGGTACAAAAGAAACAGGGAATCCTGACCTGGGAACAGAGGGGAAAAACAGAAGCCATTAGTTACGGCTTTGATTGTTCCCATTCGTTTTTTGTTTTTTTTAACACAGCCAAAGCAAACATTCAAGACGTCTCTGATCTCTCACCAGAAGTATTAAGCTAAAATGTTTTGTTATAGAATCACAGGTGGAAATATGAACCACAGATTGATTTTTCCCTTTTAAACTGATTTCAGAAGCAATCCGGGTATGAAATCCAGACAAAGGTAAAACGTTTTTCGAACCACCCTGACTACAGAATAAAGGGCCGGACAGGGACTTGATCATGAAATGTGTGGGGGGGGGGGGGGAGAGAGGGTGCTGTGCCAGTCTTCCCCTGAAGCATAAGAACATAAGAAGAGCCCTGCTGGATCAGGCCTAAGGCCCATCCAGTCCAGCTTCCTGTATCTCACAGCGGCCCACCAGGTGCCCCAGAGAGGCACGAGACAACAAGATGCTTGCATCCTATTGCCACTCCCTTGCACCCGGTACCAGTAGTTCACCACCTTTGTAATGAGGTTGCACAATCCATCATTGCCTATAGCCCACGATGGACCTTTCCTCCAGAAATCCGTCCAATCCCCTCTTAAAGGCATCAAGACCAGATGCCATCACCACCTCCTGTGGCAAAGAGTTCCACAGATTAACCACCCGCTGGGTAAAAAAGTACTCTCTTCTATCTGTTTTAACTCTCCCAACTCTCAGTTTTAGTGGATGCCCCCTGATTCTGGTGTTTTGAGAGAGGGAAAAGAACATCCCTCTATCGACTCTATCCCTTCCGTGCATAATTTTGTACGCCTCAATCATGTCCCTATTCAGGCGCCTTTTTTCTAGGCTGAAGAGCCCCAAACGCTGCAGTCTTTCTTCCTAAGGGAGGTGCCCCAGCCCCGTAATCATTTTCGCCGCTCCCTTCTGCACCTTTTCCAGCTCCACTATGTCCTTTTTGATGCTAATTCCTGAAACTGCCTTACGCCCAACCGAGTGGGTCCGGACTCCCAGTTTGAGCAACGCTGGCTTAGAGGGCGCATGGCTGACTCGGCTCTCTGGCAGGACCGGCTCCCAGGCCATGGAAAGGGCAACCAGAGTAGCAAGCACCCCTCCCCTCACATCCTCTAGCCTTCCTTCTCGCCCAAGAAAATCGTATTTCAAGGCAGCCAAGCCTCAGAGAAGATGCCACAGCAGAGGACAATGCACACCGAGTGCAGCGGACAGCATGAGCTTTCATCAGAAGCGCTGCACTGCATCTGGGGGAAATTAGCCTTTTTTAAAAAAAACTGAACCTTCGCAGATTACCAGATTACCAGTGCAAGCTCAGCAAAAAAATGGGGTTCCCTGCAGAACAAGTGAACTTGCAACTGCAGCAGGAAACAACATTAAGCTGCGCACAGCAGCAGCTGCTGGTTGAAAATTCCAGAAGAGGAACACCCACACGCGATGACTTCTCGGGGGGGGGGGAATAAAACCAACAGAGGGAGCGAGCACGCACCCGGG
>JAJKFI010015344.1:0-12864 GCA_029204185.1 Lerista edwardsae
ACACACACACACACACACACACACACACACTTTGCCAATTGTTTCATTAATGGCAAAGTCTCCACCTCGGGCTTGCCAAGCACAATCTGTTATTCCGTTTGATGAATCAATTTAAACGCTTCTGACTGGCTAAAAGGGTGCATTAATGGAACAGAGGATTTTTCTTTTTTTTTTCTTTTCTTTTTTTAAAAAGCCCATTATTTTAAAACGCAAATACTTCCAAAATCCAGAGACGGCAGGCAAGCAAAAGGCAGCCACCTGCAAACAAAATGTTCTCTGGTTCCAGAACTGCTGGTTCTACGCATGTGTGGCTTTATGCAGATGTCGTCCATCAGGCCACGGGCCTACGCAATATTCTTCCATCTGTGCTGCATCTTTTAGCGTGCGAAGGAGCAGACCCACACAGACGCACTTTTCCCACTGAATCTCTACCGACGGGCCAGCCCATTCAGGCTACACAACTGTTCCACGCACATGTCGCACGCACCTTGTTTTTTAGATGTCCGAAGGCTGTCAAACTCTGAAAAGTCATCTTTAACTGTCCCATTCAAGTTGGTGAAGAGGTCAAAGGATTTACTTCCTGCGGGGGCAGACAACAAGACCCCCACCATTAATCGTCTTTGAGCTGCAGTAGGGGTTCCTCTTCCACCACCCTCCTTTATCCAACTCCTTTTTTCTTAAAAGCATCACGACACTATGAATAGAGACTCTTAGGTTAGCATCTCTAACCTGCAGTTAGGCCGGCACAAGGGACACCGTAAAGTACGTTGGGACCACTCTCTGAGTCAGGGAGGCCGGAACGCAGACGGGCGCCATCCTCCCTGACTCTGAGAGCGGTCCAGACTCTGCCCAACGGTGTCCCTTGTGCCGGCCAAACTCTGGGTGAGGACTGCACTCTTAGCCTCAGCCACGCCGGGACATGACGGTCCTCAGTAAAACCAACACTCTAAGCTTCAACCAAGGACAAGCCGAAACAATAGGAGCCTTTAAGAAGGAAGGAAACAGACAACCCGATGACTGGGGTGGGGACTGATTATCAGCTGGTTGATTGAGAAAAGAGCCTGGCTACAAAAACCTCCTGAAAAGGAGGTGTCCCAGCATGGCCTAAGGCAAACCACGTTTCCCCAGGGAGCAGCCACCTTACCTGTCACGGGCTTGTTCGGAAGCGCCACCGACCCCCAGAGGTCAGCGCCCGCTTTGGCTCCGGCCGAGGGTGCGTGGGAGGGACCCCAGGGGTCCACGTTCTTTGGCAGAGGCTGGACAGTGCTGGAGCTCCCCCACGGATCGACAGCGGCGGCCGGCTTGGCACCTGCAGGCACAGGGAAGTCGGGTCCCCGGATCAGACACGCGGGTCAAAACACACTTCCTGCCAAAAGCCGCAACAGGGCTGCACCGTTCTGAAGGGCCGGCTTACAGGCTGCGAAGGCGCTGGCGAACATTCGCGCTCCCCAGAACCGTAGTTCAGGCCGAATTGGGGGGCTAAATCGCAAGCCGCCTCGGGCATCTCTTCCGGCAAAGGAAAAGCGGGATAGAAATCTTCCAACATAAACAAGCAGCCCCAAACGGCCTGTGACCAGGATCTGCCAGGAACAGCCGTGCGGGCCCACGCCGTGGAAACTGGGAGAGGGGCAGCTTCTCGGCTGGCCTCCGAATTGCAAAGGAAGCGCCTCTGGCTTCTTTACTGCTCACTTTCAAGGCGCACAGTGAAAAACTCTTGCATTTCAGCAGGGGTTTTGGAACTCATGGCCAATCTCACGTTACTGCTGCTGCTGCCTTGTAAAAACTGTTTTATCGTATTTGCAGTGGGCCCGTGCTTTGTTTTGCCTTCCGTGTCCCCTTGTGCCTAAAGGCAGGATATACATCCTAGTGCACATTAATGAAGAACCATAGTGGAGCTGGAAAAGGTGCAGAAGAGAGCGACAAAAATGATTACGGGGCTGGGGCACCTCCCTTATGCAGCGTTTGGGGCTCTTCAGTCTAGAAAAAAGGCGCCTGAGGGGGGACATGATTGAGACATACAAAATTATGCACAGAAGGGATAGAGTCGATAGAGGGACGTTCTTTTCCCTCTCTCAAAACACCAGAACCAGGGGGCATCTGCTAAAACTGAGGGTTGGGAGAGTGAAAACAGATAAAAGGAAGTACTTTTTTACCCAGCGGGTAGTTAATCTGTGGAACTCTCTGCCACAGGAGGTGGTGATGGCATCTGGTCTTGATGCCTTTAAGAGGGGATTGGACGGATTTCTGGAGGAAAGGTCCATTGTGGGCTATATAATAGGCCATGATGGATTGTGCAACCTCCTTACAGAGGTGGTGGGCTACTGGTACCGGGTGCAAGGGAGTGGCAACAGGATGCAGGCATCTTGTTGTCTCAACCCTCCCTGGGGCACCTGGTGGGCCGCTGTGAGATGCAGGAAGCTGGACTGGATGGGCCTTTGGCCTGATCCAGCGGGGCTCTTCTCATGTTCTTATGTTCTTAACCACCACCCTTGTGACGTCGACTACCTGGTGCTCCCCCTGTGGGCTTTGTGGCCAAGCGGGGCCTGATGCACACAGCCTCGCGCCCGGCCCCCTCGACGTCACCACCTCGGCTTGGCCGCCCCGAGACCCCCGCTGTGCCTTTCCCACTGGCGACCAAAGCTCAACGCCATGTTTTTTAGCGCTTTCTATAGTTTCTGGGCTATTCCGGGAGGCAGGCGCTGAGAGGCCGCCAACGGGACTTCCGAACGGCCAAGCCCTGAGCGCCTGCGCATCGACCGGTGGCAGGTGCCCGCCCCAGCTGCTGTGGTCCTCCAAAGGCAGGAAGCCGCCGCGGGCCTTTCCAGAGGATACAGCGGACCTTGTCCCAGCGCTGCGTTTCCTGGCACTCCCGCGTCTCCCGCCATGGGGCTGTGCAACGGGAGCCTCCAGAACAGTCGCCCTTTCATGAGACAGATAATGCCGCAGAGCAGGCACCGAAGCGGGGGGCACCTTCCTCTGAGAGGCCCCTTATTCCCACTGCAATGGCACCGTTCAGCGGAACAAGCCGCACAAGGCCTCTGTTCCGGTCCGAGCCGCTCGCCCAACGGTGTTCCTCCTACTGGCTGGATACATAAATCCAGCCCCTTCAAACCCCTCGCCGGGAGCCAAGTGGCCACGGACCAGAACAAGGGGCTGCTCTCAGTGGCACGAATGAATGCTGAAAGGCGGCCAGAGGAAGACGCCGCAGCTGCAGGGCAGGGGGTGGGCAGTGGCAAGCTGCTGCCCGCGTCGTAAGGCGCCAAGTCTGGGGAGTTCCTGGGGCAAGAAAAAGCTTCCAGGGGTCCTTTGCAGCCCCTGAACCAGGTTCCACGGATCCCACTTGCACACCGTCCTAGTTTACATGGGTTCCCTGAACAAATGGAGCAGGTGGTGTCTGGGGGTTCTGTCCCACTCTAGCGTGCAGGTAACCTGATCAATCAATCAACAGGTACTTATCTACCGCTTTTCAACACAAAGCGGTCTACAGGCAAATAGCAATAATAATAATAAAGTTAAATGGCTCCCTGTCCCAAAGGGCTGACAATCTAAAAAAAAAAAAAGGCAGACCACCAGCAACAGCCACTAGAAAGACTGCACAGGGGTGAAGAGGGACAGTTACTCTCCCCCTGCTAAATATAAGTGGAGCACCACTTGAAAAAGTGCCTCTTGCCCAGTTAGCAGGGGTCTAAGAGCTCTATCTCAGAGAACGCTTAAGCCATTCACAATGGCTTAAATACAGACATGGACTTAACGCTACGTTTCACTGCATAATTGTTGGCGGTGAAACCCAGCCACGAGCCAACCCCCACTCCGCTGTCTGAATGCCGCCCCGAGTGAATGCATCCTTTTTCAGGGCGGGCAGCAGGGCTTGGTCTCCGGCCAGAGCACAGCTAAGTATAGCGGCTGGACCAGGAGGCCCGTCACTCCTTAATATAGCGGCTTCAAGTGCAGCCAGATTCCGGGGCTGCTTATCAAGGAAGCCGAGTGGTTTCCGCCAGAGGACGAGAAGGCTCTGGATCAGCACTGCCGGAGCACAGCTCAAAACCACGAGAGACCTCTCTGGCCGGCCAAGCTAAGGAAGCGGGCCGTGCCCAGTTCTCTGCTCCCCAGTAAGAACATCAGAAGAGCCTTGCTGGATCAGGCCCCTCGAGTCCAGCTTCCTGTGTCTCACAGTGGCCCACCAGAAACACAGAAGGCAACAAGGTCTCTGTATCTTGGACTCCCCCCTTCGCACCTGGCATTCAGAGGGAGGCAGCCTATCTCTAAAGCCATATCCATCATAGTTTGTAACCTGTGATGGGCTTTTCCTCCATCAATCCGCCCGATCCCCTTTTAAAAAGGTATCTAGGCCAGGCACCATCACCACATCCTGTGGCAGGGAGTGCCACAGACTAATTACACTCTGAGAAAAGAAATGTTCTCTTTTTGGCTTCCCCCCTCCCCAACGGCTGAACTGGCAGAACAGTCAGAAACACAACTTCCTATCTCAACCCTTTTCTAGTCCGCATTTCTGATAATATTTAAATTATATTTACACCCCAGTTTTATCCGCCTCGCCGTGCGGATTCCTACTCTTCTCTCGCCGTTTTGAGTGGCTAGCACTGTTGGGGCGGAGGGAGGCGGAATTAATATTATAGGATGGCAGCGACCAGGCAGTTTGGGAGGGAAGCGGAGAGAGGGCACGGCGCCCCAACAAGAGGCCCACGTGACCATCAGCAGGGGAGAGCTGTTCGGAAATGCAGCAGGAAAAAAACAACAACCCAGCTTCACCGCCACAGACTTACCAAACGATTGCCAGGGGTTGGAGATGGAGCTGTTCACTGCAGGTGCCCCCCAAGGGTCTGTCTGCTTCCCTGCGGCTGGCGCCCCCCAAGGCTCTGCTTTCTGAGGAGCCGGTGCAGAAGAGGGCAGGGTGTCCATGAGATCCAACAAAGCTGTGCGCTGTTGGGGAGAAGATTATAAGAACATATCAGAACATAAGAAGAGCCCCGCTGGATCAGGCCAAAGGCCCATCTAGTCCAGCTTCCTGCATCTCACAGCGGCCCACCAGGTGCCCCAGGGAGGCAGGAGACAACAAGATGCTTGCATCCTGTGGCCACTCCCTTGCACCCGGTACCAGTAGCCCACCACCTTTGTAAGGAGGTTGCACAATCCATCACGGCCTATAGCCCCCGATGGACCTTTCCTCCAGAAATCCGTCCAATCCCCTCTTAAAGGCATCCAGACCAGATGCCATCACCACCTCCTGTGGCAAAGAGTTCCACAGATTAACTACCCGCTGGGTAAAAAAAGGCACTTCCTTTTACCTGTTTTAACTCTCCCAACCCTCAGTTTCAGCGGATGCCCCCTGGTTCTGGTGTTTTGAGAGAGGGAAAAGGACATCCCTCTATCGACTCTGTCCCTTCCGTGCATCATTTTGTATGTCTCAAGATTCACTCTGAGCGTTCAACTGGCAGCGTCCGCGTCTTATTAGAGAGGAAAGATGAACCGTTTTGGCCTTGGCACGGCCCGAACGTCTCGCTTTGGCCTTCAAGCACACGAAGGGAACGGGCAGTGCCCCAAGAGCGCAGTCCTTCCCAAGCGGGGTTCTCCAGACTCCGACCCGCAGGCCAGACCCGGAGCTTGGAGAACCCCCTACCCCCTGTGAGCATCGCTTACTGTTTTGCCACTTAGCTTCCAAGCCGATCTGGTGCCAGCGACGCTCCGGGCAGTTGTGTCCGCCCAGATGTCCGGCTGCACGGCCTTCTAGGGTGCCAGGCAATGAACGCGGCTGCCCAGAGCACCCCCTGGCGTCAGAGCGGCTTGGAAACAAAGCCGCACCACAGCAGAACAGTTCGCACCAGCCGGGAGAGAGAAGGGGTTCGGGGACACAGCAAGTCTCCCGTGGGGTAGGCCGCTGTCCTCAGCAGTGGGGTCAGCACACGTCCCCCTCCTCTCCGACAAGAGCAGGAAGTTCTCCACCGGTCCGGACTCACCTCCTTTTTGGGGGGAATTTTTGCAGTGTCTCTGCGGCTTTCCTCCAAAGCCATCTGCAGCCTCAGGTCGTCACCACGGCGAAGCCGCTCCTCCTGCAAGGGGCAGAAAGTCGTGTGACCCACCGTGGAGGCCCCCACCTGCAGGCCGAGGGGCAAACCCCGACTCTCCAGCCTCTCTTCACCGAATGCTCTGGCGTGGCTCAGTCAAAATCAGTGCGCCTGTTGCTTCCGTGTGAACGGCTTAATAGGGAAGACGACCCTCGCCCGCCACGTTCCCTCCTGCCCAGTGATGTCATGCAGGGGGTACGCGGGGGTACGCGAGTACCGGTTCCTAGGATTACAGCTGGCCCCGCCCATTTGCCCGCCCACTCGTCAACTCCGCCCTCCGCAACGTTTGAATTTCCTGCACGTTTGAGTTGCCTGCATGTTCTCAGAGCCAGCCAGGCAGGCAGGCAGCGAGCGGAGCCTTGCCTTTCCTTGCCACTGAAAAATGAGCTGCTCTGGGGTTTTAACATGATGCCAGGCCTCCTTCACATGTTCTGGGGGTGCTGTGGAATACTGTTGCCACTGTTGGGTCAGTTTAAAATCCTCTGAGGCCTCAAAAAGGGCTTTTTTTCATGTCCCTTCCTGCCACGACCTCACTTCCGGCTTATGACGTCACTTCCGGTGGGCGGGTCCCGACACGTGCCAATCAAAAGTGAGCACCTGCTCTTAAATCATTTAAATGGCACCACTGCTCCTGCCCACGGCACTGCCTGGATTCCGGGCGGGAGGACGCCAAGCGCCAGCTGCAGCTCAGAGCGCCAGGCGAGACACCCACCTGCTCCGCCACTTCCCTGCTCATGGCCAGGGCCAGCTGCAGCTGGAGCTCCTCTTCCCCACTGGTCTGAGGTCGCGCCTGCTCCAGCTCTGACGAGACTCGGGGGGACGTCGCTGTTGGAGAAGAGAGGCACAAGTTCAACAGGCAGGCGCGGCCCCACCTCACAGGAACGCGTCCGCAAACCCACCCACCTGGCTTGGAATGAGCTGCTCCCATTTGCACACAAGCTGGGCACATGATTGCCTGTGATCTTCCTACCCCACCTATTCCCCCCCGTGTGGGTCTCCAGGGTGATCTACCCGTCACAACGCCAAACCCAAGGACGACAGAACAGCACAAGCCCCACAGAAACCAGCATGCAGAGAAGGCAAGCGCCGGCAAGAAAATACTGCTGAATTTATTTATTTATTATTTATTTAAAAGATTTATACCCCGCCTTTATGCCCGAAGGCACTCAAGGCGGCAAGGAAAAAGGATGCCTGGAAAAAGGACGGCGGCTAAAATAATTACATCACAGGGCAGCTCAGCCCAGCTGCCCCCCCCCCCAAAAAAGTGGCAATCCAAAGAAAGGGCTCTGAGGGTCACAGGACGATCCTTCCCACTAAACAAGAAGGGCCAACTCAGTCAAGACCGCGGCTGCGAGTTACATCCAGAGTGTGTTATGAACCCTTTTAAAGTTTGTGCTTAATGGTTTGAATGGCTTAATTTGACATTTGTAACTATGGTTTCACATGGAAACCTACCAGTTAGGTTTTTCACCACACTTTGAGGGGGAACATCACGAAGGATTCAAATCAGCAAATAAAGACAGCGATCGATTGAAAGCTGGGCTAATCTCTCTCTCTCTATCTATCTATCTATCTAGGTAAACGTCCCTCCGACAGTCAGTCTACCATCCTTGAGTTTCACCAGAGCATCCGTGCATTCGGGGCAAAATGCTCCATTTGCGAGGCCGTCGAATGAAGGACGCTGCCTCCGTTATTCTGCCATACAAAGAGATGCTTATTTCACAGCACGTGACAGTTCGACGCAGATGTTTATGCAGGACGACACTGAGCGGATCCAATTTTGAACTCTCCTAAGCCCCTGCTTTGTCTGGGCTTCGAGAAATGTGGCGATTAAGGCCTCTCCGACCACACGGAGACCGCCAAGGGAGGCCTGCTGTTACGTAAAACTGTGCAAGAAGCCCCCGGCAGCCGCCAAGGAACAGCGCTCCCAAATTCCAGCCACCTCCATCTGTAACTTTAAGCATCCAATACTTCTCAGCTCCAGAGGTGGTGCCTGGGTTAAGCGGGAACTTAAATCCGGTTCCCCAATATTTGGGGCGTGGGGGTGTTGTGCAAGGGCCGGGCGTAGATTCGGAGTTCATTCGTGGGTCCTGAAAGCAGAGGCGGATCTAAGGGGGGGCAAATCTGTAAGTTTTGCAAGAAGCCTCACCTTGCAGTGGAAATCACTCCTCTCCTGCACCGTTTTAGCCAATCCTCACAGGCAACAGCAACATCTTGGCGTTGCTTACTGGCTACAGCAGCAAGGGAGAGGAGGGATTTGCATGACAAGGTAAGGCTTCTTGCAACACTTACAGATCTGCCCCCCCCCTTAGATCCGCCTCTGCCTGAAAGCTCTGCTCACCTGCCGCCGCCTTCTGAACAAAACAGGATATGAACCGCGAGCAAACCGACTAGGCAGGCCGCCTCATCCACACCAGCCACATTCCAACAGTAACTCGACACGCACCCGACATTCCCGCCTCTGATCTGGACTTGGCCTCTGGAAACAACAGGTTGCTGTTTGAATCCTCAGTGAATTCACTGGAACAAGAAGCCAGCCCTTTTTTTGGGGGGGAGAGGGGGGGAAGAGGAGAGGACCAAGCGGAAAAGGCACTTCCAGAAACCCTCTGTCGGTTTTCCCTGTTTGGGAGTGCACACACACACACACTTACTTGCAGGAGCTGAAAAGGGGAAATATAAAAACACGCTTGTTCCGAAAGGCAGCGAGAGACAAAAGCCCAGTAATGAGCTCTAGTAATGAGACTAATGAATATTGATGACCGGGCAAGGGGGGGGGAAGGGCGAATTGTCACTTCAGGTCAGTCACTCGGCCTCCGACTGCTCCGGACCGCGTCTTGCTTCGGCCACAGCCTGCTTGCCTGCCCTTGCAGCAGAACAACGTAAGAACTTAAGAACATAAGAAGAGCCCGGCTGGATCAGGCCAAAGGCCCATCTAGTCCAGCTTCCTGTATCTCACAGCGGCCCATCAGGTGCCCCAGGGAGGCATGAGACAACAAGATGCTTGCATCCTGTTGCCACTCCCTTGCACCCGGTACCAGTAGCCCACCACCTTTGTAAGGAGGTTGCACAATCCATCATGGCCTATAGCCCACGATGGACCTGTCCTCCAGAAATCTGTCCAATCCCCTCTTGAAGGCATCCAGACCAGATGCCATCACCACCTCCTGTGGCAAAGAGTTCCACAGATTAACCACCCGCTGGGTAAAAAAGTACTTCCTTTTATCTGCTTCAACTCTCCCACCCCTCAGTTTTAGCGGATGCCCCCTGGTTCTGGTGTTGTGAGAGGGAAAAGAACATCCCTCTATCGACTCTGTCCCTTCCATGCATAATTTTGTATGTCTCAACCATGTCCCCCCTCAGGCGCCTTTTTTCTAGGCTGAAGAGCCCCAAACGCTGCAGAACGAGGCCGCCCCAAAACGTCTGCCCGAGGACTGTTCGGCAAGGCCAGTCGACTCCCCCTCCAACCCTGCCGGTGGCTCCGGACACGGCAGACCAGACCTAGGCTCCCCCCCACGGCGGTCCCGCTTTCAAGCCAAAGCCTCCCCGCTTCGGCATCCGGCCGGAGCAGACAGCGAGGCCTCACCAGCTGCGCAGGCAGGTTTTACCCTTGGCACGGTCTGGGCTCCCCAACTGCGGAGCCCCCGTCTCCCGCACGGCCCTCTCTGCTGGCTCAGGCACACACTTCACACGTAGCCAGCCGCAAGAGCTGCTGCGGGGGGCCCAGAGACAGGGTCGCCCACCGGGATCTTTTTCCCCAAGCCCTGCTTCGGCCACGAACTCACGAGGCGGCCCAACGCGAGTCTCCCCCTCCTCGAGTCATCTTTCCGTCCGCGTTATAAGGTCTCAGAAAACAGGCCATTCCAGCAGAGAGTGACGCTCCCTCGGCCTACCCCAAAGAGCTTGACAAACACTGTGTGTGGCTACCGAGGGCGGGGTCGTAATTGCCGCCAAGTAAGCCCACAACTCCGAGCCATGCGGAGCTCTTGAGAAGCACCAGAGACTCGCAACCCAATGCACAGTCTCGGCTAAATCTTCTTGGGCAGAAGATTTAGCCGAGAGGGTTAACGCCTCCGTCTGCCCGAAGATAACAGCTGAAGATCCGAAGGTCGTGAGCTCGAGACTACCGGAAGTCTCTGTGAGCGGCAGACCTTGCAAAACTGCGGCTGATTAAAAGCTGAGTTCCAGCTGCCTCGTGGGAGGAGGAGTGTGCTGAAGTCAGCTGCGTCTCTGGTGGCAGCAGGGAAGCCTCATCAGCCAGCAGACGACAGACGGGTGGCTAAAGAAAGAAGGCTAAATCCAGAAAGAAAGATCTGTAGGAGTGTTGTTCTTGAAAGATAGAACGTTTCTGTAAATTGTAAAAACCTTCGGGTTTGTGAATAAAAGTCTTCCTGAGTAAACCGCCTTGAGTTACAGCCATTAGAGAAATCTAGTGATCTTAAGAAAGGTGGTATATAAATACATGTATTATTATTATTATTATTATTATCATTATTATTATTACTTACAGCCGTGGTAAGAAGCCGGGGAGCCTCCCGACTTGCCGTACTCCTGCTCCGAGTAGCTGGTGGAGAGGTTGGGCTGGCTGGAGCCCCTGCCGAAGGTGATCTGGTTGTTCCCGACGCCGGTGGCCACCTGCGCCATGCGCTCTTTGGTCTTCAAGGCCTGCGCCCGCTCCGCCTTGAGCCGCTCGTCGTCCTTCAGGAGGGAGACCAGCTGCTTGGACTTCTCCCGCACGTTGATGCCCTGGTCCTTGCCGTCCCGGTCGACGTACTGGAAGTCCTTCAGGGTCTGGATGGCGAAGATGTTCTCCTTGCACTGCTGGACCACGCGCTCGGAGCCCGTCTTGATCAGGTAGTCCAGCAGCGTCAGGGCCTTGTAGACGTGCCGCCAGTTCTTCCCGTGGTCGTTCAGCCGCTTCCAGATCATGCTCATGATCTCGGAGAAGGCCACCACGTTGTACGTCAGGTCCGCGATCTCCGTCATTAAGGAGCTGGACGGGCCCCAGGGGTCGTTCGAGGTCGCTTCCCGGACTTTTATCTCCGCCTCCGAGTAGTTGTTCACAATGTTTTTCATCTGCCGCCTAATCGAGGAAGTTGCCATTTTTACTACTACTACTACTACTCCTCGATCGAGGCCTGTCCCAAAACAGCCCTCAGAGGACAGAGGCGGTTCTTCCTACTTCACAAGTCCCTGCGATCCGAGGACAGCGCCTGCAGGACAACCCTCGAGCAAGTCCGGCCAACGTCATGTCCAAGGTACAAAAGAAACAGGGAATCCTGACCTGGGAACAGAGGGGAAAAACAGAAGCCATTAGTTACGGCTTTGATTGTTCCCATTCGTTTTTTGTTTTTTTTAACACAGCCAAAGCAAACATTCAAGACGTCTCTGATCTCTCACCAGAAGTATTAAGCTAAAATGTTTTGTTATAGAATCACAGGTGGAAATATGAACCACAGATTGATTTTTCCCTTTTAAACTGATTTCAGAAGCAATCCGGGTATGAAATCCAGACAAAGGTAAAACGTTTTTCGAACCACCCTGACTACAGAATAAAGGGCCGGACAGGGACTTGATCATGAAATGTGTGGGGGGGGGGGGGGAGAGAGGGTGCTGTGCCAGTCTTCCCCTGAAGCATAAGAACATAAGAAGAGCCCTGCTGGATCAGGCCTAAGGCCCATCCAGTCCAGCTTCCTGTATCTCACAGCGGCCCACCAGGTGCCCCAGAGAGGCACGAGACAACAAGATGCTTGCATCCTATTGCCACTCCCTTGCACCCGGTACCAGTAGTTCACCACCTTTGTAATGAGGTTGCACAATCCATCATTGCCTATAGCCCACGATGGACCTTTCCTCCAGAAATCCGTCCAATCCCCTCTTAAAGGCATCAAGACCAGATGCCATCACCACCTCCTGTGGCAAAGAGTTCCACAGATTAACCACCCGCTGGGTAAAAAAGTACTCTCTTCTATCTGTTTTAACTCTCCCAACTCTCAGTTTTAGTGGATGCCCCCTGATTCTGGTGTTTTGAGAGAGGGAAAAGAACATCCCTCTATCGACTCTATCCCTTCCGTGCATAATTTTGTACGCCTCAATCATGTCCCTATTCAGGCGCCTTTTTTCTAGGCTGAAGAGCCCCAAACGCTGCAGTCTTTCTTCCTAAGGGAGGTGCCCCAGCCCCGTAATCATTTTCGCCGCTCCCTTCTGCACCTTTTCCAGCTCCACTATGTCCTTTTTGATGCTAATTCCTGAAACTGCCTTACGCCCAACCGAGTGGGTCCGGACTCCCAGTTTGAGCAACGCTGGCTTAGAGGGCGCATGGCTGACTCGGCTCTCTGGCAGGACCGGCTCCCAGGCCATGGAAAGGGCAACCAGAGTAGCAAGCACCCCTCCCCTCACATCCTCTAGCCTTCCTTCTCGCCCAAGAAAATCGTATTTCAAGGCAGCCAAGCCTCAGAGAAGATGCCACAGCAGAGGACAATGCACACCGAGTGCAGCGGACAGCATGAGCTTTCATCAGAAGCGCTGCACTGCATCTGGGGGAAATTAGCCTTTTTTAAAAAAAACTGAACCTTCGCAGATTACCAGATTACCAGTGCAAGCTCAGCAAAAAAATGGGGTTCCCTGCAGAACAAGTGAACTTGCAACTGCAGCAGGAAACAACATTAAGCTGCGCACAGCAGCAGCTGCTGGTTGAAAATTCCAGAAGAGGAACACCCACACGCGATGACTTCTCGGGGGGGGGGGGAATAAAACCAACAGAGGGAGCGAGCACGCACCCGGG
>JAJKFI010015345.1:0-18385 GCA_029204185.1 Lerista edwardsae
CTATTACTATTACTATTACTATTACTATTACTATTACTATTACTATTTGCATGTAAACCGCTTTGTGAACTTTGTGTTGAAAAAGCGGTAAATAAATACTGTTGATTGGTTGGTTGATTGATATGCGGCTGCCTTGATTGAGCATGTTGGTTCATGCTCAAGGGTGAATCCTGGCCTGCTGTAACGGAATCAGATAACAAGAAGTAGGTTGGCTTCTTCTGTTGTTTACTGAAGGCACACAAATGTGAAATATTTGTGTTTGAGCGCCCTGTGGGCCTCTGGGCATGTATATCTGTGGTTTCGTTGCTTCTCAACACATCGCTTTGCATGCGAGCGCATGACCAGAAAGCCAAAACAGCCGCCCCCCCGGTCCCTTACCCACAATTAACCTTCCCGTGCAGCTAGAAAGGTTGAGTTTGTTTGTGACACCGAGAATTATCACATTGGTGCCGTGAAGCAAGACAAACGCCATCTCTTTGCTGCATTTTTATCAGAACCCAGCGAATCAGGTTGGCGTCCATCATCCAAAGGACAGGGCAAATTGCTCAACCTCAAAATCCTCCAAGTCCGATACTACCAGGAGTGATTTAGAGCACAATCCTAACCTAGAGTTAGGCTGGCTTAGTTAGGCCAGCAAAGTTTGGCCGGCACAAGGGCCACTGCAACGTATGTTTGGACCACTCTCGGAGTCAGCGAGGCCGGAACACAGATATGCACCATCATCCTCCCCGACTTCAAGAGTGGTCCAAACGGGCTTTACGGTGGCCCTTGTGCCAGCCAAACTTTGCCGGCCTAACTCCAGGTTGGGATGGCGCTCTTAGCATCTCGGCAAAAGTGAAAGGAGGACCACACTTTCTGTGTTGCAGTCCTAGGAAATTTGTTTGCTGTTAAGCAATAAGCAAGATGCCCAGAGTCAAGGCACAAGAGAAAGAGGGACAGAGAGAGAGAGAGAGAGAGAGAGAGAGAGAGAGAGAGAGAGAGAGGATGTGCTCTTGGGGAATCTCTCCCTCTGCACAGGCCTGTGGGCTTTGCTTCATGACCAGGAAAACGAGGCTACCTGTTCTCATGTGCGGAAAGGGAGCAAGGAAATGCCGGTGACCCTTGGCTGCTCACTGCAAGGGAAAGACTCTGTATTCTCTCTCCCAGCCTCAGGTGCCCGGATCTGATGGCCGGACTGTGCTTTCTTTCTTTCTTTCTCCCCAGAGTGATCAGCCGAGCACCGGGGCTGAAGCTGGTGGTGGAGACCCTCATCTCCTCCCTCCGCCCCATCGGCAACATTGTGCTCATCTGCTGCGCTTTCTTCATCATCTTCGGGATCCTGGGGGTGCAGGTAACGTTCCTGCCCCACCGCAGCCCAGTCTAGAGCTCCGGCCGCCCCCTGCTCTGCGTTGGGTGCAGCACAGGCCCTGTGGCCGGCCTGCTCGGGGGCAGCATAGGATTCCCCCCCCCGCCACTCTCTCCAGTCTCCATCGTTGTCTCCTCTTCCATCCAGCTCTTCAAAGGCAAGTTCTACTACTGCGAAGGACCCGACATCCGGAACGTGTCCACCAAGGCCGACTGCACCAGCGCCCACCACCGATGGGTTCGGCGGAAGTACAACTTCGACAACCTGGGGCAGGTGAGGAGGGCTGGAGGACAGCCAACTGCGCTCGGTGTTGCATCTGTTAAAATTGGTGTAGCACCCCCTATTGGTTCCTTCTTTTAGTGCACTCAGAGCAGAACTGAGAGCAGACACCGAGATAATGAAGGCAAAAACAAACGTTGAAATTCATGGATAAACCAGGCACATAACTTGTATTAATATAGTTACAAAGCTTGTGTTCAAAAGACAAGCAAAAAGATAAAGTCCAGAATCAAAATACAACTGATAGCAGGTCATAATAGCAGGTCAAACTGACAAAGCAGCAGTTCTGACCAAGTCTTACACAGTCCAATATATATATATAAAGACAACTCCAACAAGGTGTCTGCTTAAATACCTCCAAGAGATCACTGCTGTCCAATCACTGATCTACATCCATATGTGCAATTCTGCATGTAGGCTGAATAATCTTAATTGCAACCACCTGGTCTTACTTCAACCCATTAACAATGTTACTAATCACTTTCTCTTAAAGTAACCGTTCTTGCCCTGAAAATGTCTCTAGGCCTCCACACTGTTTCTCTCCTAGAAACATGGAGTCATAACAGCATCCACCTTCGCTCCAAAATGTTTTTGGGAAGCTCCCAGAGAGAGCCCTGGCAGCCCGGTTCAGCTCTGGCTTCTCCCAGGCTACAGCCAGGCTCCATCCCGTCCTCTGTTCCTCTTCATGCCCAACTAATGCCCAGCTCCAGCTCATCGTGTGTCTTCCTGCCAACCCTCTGCCGGCTTCGCAAGCACCGTCTGTCATTTCCATTTTTCCGACCGTCAGGGACTTCAGAAGCCGGGCCTTGCATGCTGATCAGAGGGGGGAGGCAAGGGGGCGCTGCTGTTCTGAGCACTCACGCCCGCCAGGAAATATTGGAAGTGGCAGCCGGGGGCAGAGGGCAGAGCCCTGGGACAGAGGAGGGCACGGAGCGAGCCACGGTAGACCCAGGTGGCAACGTTGCTCTAATCGAAGGGGCAGCTCAGAGGTCAAGCTCATGGCCCGCCTTCCTGCCTGGGCACCAAGAAAGGCAGTCGATGGCCACACGCGAGAAGTGGGGCAGAGAAAAAAAATGGTGCCCCCTTAGGCGCAAGGCCCAATTGGGAGCAATTGATCCAATTGGCTTAAAGCCTGCCCTACACACACACACACACACACACACACACACACACACACACACAAATACAGAAATACATTAAGTAAGACGTACGCAAATTGTTGAAAAACAACACACTCCAAGAGAGAGGCTCAAGGATGCGTAATAACCACGCTCGGAATGTAATATTCCCGTGATTTATCGGGCGCTGCTCTTTCCCGGCGCCTCTGCCAGCTGATTAGTTTTGCCTCCACGCGCTCAGAGCACATCAGCTTCGCCAAATCAGCCACTTCCCAGAGACATTCACAGCAATCTGATGAAGTGGGGAGTTGGTGAAAAATTTGCAATAAAGTGCTATCGCTCGGTAATCAGGCTTGTGACTAACTCCAGATCTTCCTCCAAGACATAATTTTTTTTTACCTAAGAAGAGTTGCTTTGGGAGTCGGTGGGAAGTCAGAACCAATCTTGGCTTTTTATTACTTCCAGTGCATCACTCCAAAAAGATTGGTTTCATCGCTGTCTTATTGCATCCTTTGCCTCTGCCCTGAACCCTCTTAATTACTGGGGGGGGGTTGTGCAAACATTCACTATGCCAGCGTGAATTCCCAGAAATGCAACTCTCTCTCTTGGGCGGCAGCAGAGACCTAGCAAAACCCAATTTCCCCTGAAAGGTGAGTGGCTTGGCGTCCATGGCAGGTGTGTCTGTCCTTTGCCTCCTAGGCCCTGATGTCCTTGTTCGTGCTCTCCTCCAAAGATGGCTGGGTGAACATCATGTACGATGGCCTGGACGCGGTGGGCATCGATCAGCAGGTAGAAACAAAAGACCTCACCGTTACTGGGGGGGGGGCTCCTCAAGGCCTGTCCACACATGCACGGTCCGCCGCTTGAGGATTGGCCGCTGAATATACTGTCATCCGCTACAATGGAGTGTCGGCAGGCTTAGAACAGACAAAAGGAACTATTTCTTGGCCCAGCCTCTGATTGACCTGTGGAACTCCTTGCCACAGGATGTGGGGACGGCGCCTGGCCTAGATTGCCTTTAAAAGGGGACTGGGCAGATTGGTGGAGGAAAAGTACGTCACAGGTTATAAGGTCGCCTCAGGGAGAGAGAGAGAGAGAGAGAGAGAATTTCTTCCTCTCTTGTAAGACTAGAATGAGGAGGCATCAAATGAAACGGGCTGGCGGGAGATTCAGAGGTACTTTGTCTCGCCAAGTATAATTAGCCTGTGGGATTCATTGCCACCGGATCTGGTGACACTCCCAATTTGGATGGCTTTAAAAGGGGATTGGAGAGATTCCTGGAGAACTGGGGGAGGGGGGTCCATCTTTAGTCGCGATGGGGGGGGGGTGCCCTGCCTCCAGTTTTGGGGCCCAGAACAGCAGTGGCGAGAGAGACGGGTGCTCGTGGGCTTCCCGGAGGCAGTTGGCTGGAGGGCCCCAATCCCGGAGGGCTGTCCCTCCCCGCGTTCTTATGTGCCTTGTTTTCCTCTGTCTCCCTGCTCTCTCCCCTCCCTGCCCCCATTGCCAGCCCAGCCAGAACCACAACCCGTGGATGCTGCTTTACTTCATCTCCTTCCTCCTCATCGTCAGCTTCTTCGTCCTCAACATGTTCGTCGGGGTGGTGGTGGAGAACTTCCACAAGTGCCGGCAGCACCAGGAGGCCGAGGAGGCCCGTCGCCGGGAGGAGAAGCGCCTGCGGCGGCTGGAGAAAAAGCGTAGGAGTAAGGAGATATACATGTCTGGTCGGTAGACAGCGGTACAATCACAATCTTTCTGAGCCTTGCCTGCTTCCAAAGCGAGATTTTTTCTTTTCCTCATCCTTTTTTTTTTCCCCTTTGGTTTGCTTTGGTGTGAAAACGGGAGTGAAGAAGACCTTTTTCCCCTTTTGCTTTTTGGAGATGCTTTAAGAATCAGCAGGCGCAGATTCCCCTTTCTTCCTCCGTCCGTGCCTTGGAGCGAGATGCTCCAAAGGCCAGTCTTGGCACCTGGGGCTCCCTATCCGGGCTCAATCCCAAAACACAACTAGGGAAAGAAAAGCGTAACAACAGTGCCCCTGGGCAGGTCCAGAGTGCAAAGTTCTTTCATCCCAGAGTTGACGACAAGCCTTTCGGACCTTGTAGTGCAAGTGCAGCTTCCGGTTTTGCTGGAGGAAGTCGTGATGGCTCACTGGCTTGAATGGAATGTAGATTTGTAGCATGGGTGCCCTTCTGTGGGTCTGTGGGGGGCCAGAAGAGTGTACAAGTGGCATCCACAGTAGCCCCCAAAATAACCCATTATTCTGGGTGTCCAATTAAACCACACTGGAGACCCATCTAAACAAGGCAGTCTTCACCAGTCTGCAGCATGCCACGAGGGAGAAAGGAGGGGTGTGTGTGAATATTGCAAAATCCAGGGGCCACAACCAAGAAGGTGCTCTGCACATTCCTACCCCCTGCAAGGCACAGAGAGAGAGAGAGAGCATTGTGTCCTGAACAACTTTGTCCCCGTCAAATGTGAGCGCTTTTTTCATCCCAGACATTTGTGTCCCAATATTTTATATTAGATGTACTGTTTTACTTTTAAGCCGCGAAGATCAGGTTAGGGCTAGGACTCAGATAAGAGGCTTAGGACACAATCCTAACCTGGAATTAGGCAGGCACAGTTAGGCCAGCAAAGTTTGGCCGGCACAAGGGACACCGCAAAGTATGTTTGGACCATTCTCGGAGTCAGGGAGGCCGGAACACAGACATGCTTCATCCTCCCTGACTCCGAGAGTGGGCCAAAAGTGCTTTACGGCCTAACTGTGCCAGCCTAACTCCAGGCTAGGATTGTGCTCTGAGGCTTGTATTTGTGGTTAATTCCCTCCCTCCCTCCCTCCCTCCCTCCCTCCCCCTAGTGTTGTTCTCTCCCCTGGGACTTAAAGCATCGCCAGCCCTTCTCAAAGTACAGCGGGTTTTGTTACATCCTTTTTTGTTCAGAACAAAAACTAGACCAAACAGCTGCCATTTTTTTCATTTAAGGGTCTTAGCGCATGACCCCCTGCATGGCATGCAGAGGCTGCATGAGGACAAATGATTGAGTGGGTGGAGGAGTGGGGCGGGACCCCCCAGCTCGGGGATCCGAGGGAAAGAGTCCCCATGAAAGGGGCGTACATTAGAAGAGATGCTCGTTCGGCCAAAATCACTACAGTGGTGGAAAAGGGGCTCCTTAATATTTTTTTTGTCCACGACTGCCTTTTGAACAGTGTGCCAAGCAGACAAAAGAAAATATGTAATTAGTCTGTGGGACTCCTTGCCACAGGATGTGGTGATGGCGCCTTGCCTAAATGCCTTGAAAAGGGGATTGGACAGAGTGATTGAGGAAAATCCCCATTGCAGGTTAGGAGCCAGGATGGCTAATAGGCAGTCTCCTGGTTTGTAGAAGTAGGCGACCTCCAAATGCCAGGCGCAAGGGAGTGGCCACAGGATGCAGGCATCTTGTTGCCTTGTTGCTCCCTGAAGCGCCTAGTGGGCCACTGCGAGATGCAGGAAGCTGGACAAGGTGTTCAGTGGCAACGTAAGAACATCAGAAGAGCCCCTTTGCTGGATCAGGCCAAAGGCCCATCTAGTCCAGCTCCCTGTATCTCACAGCGGCCCACCAGGTGCCCCAGGGAGGCAAAAGGTCACTGATTCAGGGTGCGATCCTAACCAACATTCCGGCAGCAGGTTCAGGGCAATGCAGCTCCAAGCAAAGGGAACAAACATTCCCTTTCCTTGAGGAGGCCTCGGTGACTACTGTTCCACTGCAAGGTGCAGCACGTGCCCCATTGGCACCACTACGTCACCGCTGGAAAATTGCCTAGGATTGCGCCCTCAGTGTTCCGTCATCTCAGATGTGGGGATTGCACTTCAGGGGGGGGGGGGAAGACATCCTTTGTACCTTCATCAAAGTGCATCACTGGTTCGTTCCCTGATTGTTTCATCCTGAGGGGCTTTTTTCCTTTTTCGACGGTTTCTCGAAAATCTGCAAGTTTGGGGTTTCTCTTTTTTTTAAAAAAAAAAAATGTATATATGGCAGACTCAGAAAGATCCGGAACACGGCTGATGCGCTCTCGCTCTGTGGCTTCCTTGTGGTGGATGTGTGTGTGTGTGTGTGTGTGTGTGTGTGTGTGTGTGTCTGCGTCTCCATGGGCAAGCGCCATGTCTGTGAGTTGCCATGGAACGGCCCAGGTTGTTTCTCGGGGTGCCGCCCTGTGGCGTCTTGCGCTCGGTCTGGGTTGGGGGAAAGGGGTGGTGCGCCATTGGGAAAGAGGCCATGGTAGAACCAGTGAAATGGGCCGAAGAGAAGTGGTCAAACAGGGGACTGGGTTCACTCAGTGGTGACATTCAGCCAGTTCTCACCAGTTCTGCAGAACCGGTTGTTAATTTTAGGTTGGGAGAGGGAAGAAAGGCAGCGGCCACCCTGAAGGCCGCCCTGAAGGACACGGAACCAGTTGTTAATGTATTTGAATCCCACCCCTGGGTTCACCGTTTCCACTTCCTTCTCAGGAGCAGGCAGGCAGGGAACAGGACTGGCCCAAAGGTGGAAGGGAATGTGGAGGGGGGAGGAGACACAACCCCCAACCGTGCAGGGAGATTGTGGTTCAGGTATCAAGCAGCACATTTGCCCAAGGACCACTCTCGGAGTCGGGGAGGCCACCCCACCCCTGTGTTCCCTCGACAGCTTTGGCTTTCGTGGCGTCGTGCTTTGATACCGCGCCACCGAGACCAAGAGTCCGCCACGGTCCCACCACCACCACCATCCCCCAGGCACACAGCGCTGTGCGCACCCACATTCTGCCAGAGCATGAGTGGCATCTCTTCTAATGGACGCGGCATGCACCGCGGAATGGAGCATGACCTGTGTGTGTGTGTGTGTGTGTGTGTGTGTGTGTTGCATGCAACTTCTGATGTCATCAGGGCATTGCTGTGTACATGTCTCCAAGCTAAAGGACTCCTCCACCCTTTCAGTGGCGCATTGGAGACAGTCTCTTTCTGTGTCGCTGGCTTCTTCTCAAGCCCCCTGAGACACCACCAGGCCTCTTGCTCCCTGGTTTGATACATCCACGCACTGTCACCGCTCCGAGTCTGGCAGGGGAGGCCTTCTTCCAGTACCCTGATCCCGTTGGGCTTTCCTCCCAGGGCACGTCTCGCACCAGAGGTTCAGCCCAGCCTCACTAGTGAACGGTCCAAGCATCTTCCTCGTGAGGAAGCCTACGGCCCGGGAAGGAAGCTCACTAACACGGCTACGCTGTACCTTTGAAACCGGGCGTGGTGCCGTTTTTGGCTCCCCAAATTCACGTAAACCACCGTAAAAGGCTTTTCTGACCCTCACTCCCGCAGGCCTGTGTGCTTGATGTCGCTCCTCGTCACTGGTCTGCATGGTGGTCTCTGCACGTTCCACGAGGAAGATCCTCCTCTTCCCCGCCCTGCACACAAGAGCCCTTCTCCTTTTAGGCTGTGTTCTCAGTTTATTGACACAGAGGTGTAGGAGGGTTGGCCGGGACGGAGGGTGCCCAGACTCTTGGTCCATTCCGAGCTGATTTACGGGACTCCTGCAGCTGGTTTCTGCAAGGCCTCCACCCGCCCAGGAAAGGAGAGCTCTGGGTTTCTTGTTTTCCTTCCAAATTGCTTGGCAGGGACTGATGTGGGTGACCCGGGGCCAGGGACACTAAAAAGGGAAAGAGGGGGAAATTAAGAGCTGGGGAACCAGCCAGTCTGGTTTCCTTTTGATCAGATTAGCGCAGCTCGTACATTCTGATCCGTTTCCCTTTGACACCAGCAAAGCTGTTTGCACAGAACGTGGGCTAGAAAGCACTGGAAGGGCTGAGGACGGGGGTGCCTGCCGGGGAAGGGGGCTGGAGGGTTTTGAGTTCTGCTGGACCCCAACTTCCTGAAACCCTTGATTGTTTCCATCTTAATGGCTGAACAAACCCCTAGCTTTGAGGGCTTTCAAAAAGGACGGGGCGACCGCATGGAAGGCGAGAGGTCTTGGCCACAGAGCCTTCATGTACAGGGGCAGTGTGCCGCCAAGGACCGGACACTGCCGGACACATAATGCAGCGGATCTTTGCCTTTTGGTCTCTGCCTGCAAATGTCTGCAGGTGTCTTTTTGGCTGTTGTTAGAGCCAAGGCACTGAGCTGCAGCAAAACTTTGTGGCCCGCACGTTGCCAGGGTCTTTTCACGAACAACTCAGGAAGCACACTTGAGAGTGAGCGCTTGGATCTTTAGGGGAGTGATGCAGGAGTGACTGGAGAAAAGGTCTCTTACAGGTAGATGATGACCCCTTATCCGGACATCCGAAATCCAGGCTCTTCTGAAATCCAGACGTTTTTGTCCAACGTTTTTTTAAAAACTTTCTGTAGTGTGAACACAGAAGTTCACACTTGCGCTCGTTCCCACGTACAGGCTGTGAGTTCTATTCTCTGCTCTGTGGTGTGTGTCCAGTGTTGGAAAATGTCAGAGGCCACCAGACACCCACATGGGTCGCAGTGAGAAGAGCAAGAGGAAGCATCTCTCGTCGTATTGATGCAGTTATTCCAAAATCCAGACAAATCCAAAATCCGGACACCTTCCCGTCCCAAGCGGTCCGGATAAGGGATACTCACCGTGTACTAAGTTTGCATCAGTTTTGACCCAGCTGATCCCCCAAGAGCTCTCCTCCTCCCCCCCCCAAGGATCCTGGGGCAGAACAGAGGCCTTCTTTGTGCAACACCCAGACAGTGTTGCTGTCCCTCTGCCCTCCTAGTTCCATGTTGGCCCACTCTCGGCTTCTCTTGAAAATTATCTGTCGCGCATCCAAAGGGGCGTTTGAGCCATCGGCGGCACAGATCTTCCAGAAATGATGACCAGGACCCTGTGTGGCTCCTCCCTCCCCCCTCCCTCCCCCCTCCCAGCATGCCTTGTGCCTCCCACGAGAGGAGCCCCTGCCAACCTCCTTGCCTCTCCTTGTCCTTTTCCTGCAGAAGCCCAGCGCCGGCCCTACTATGCCGACTACTCCCCCACCCGGAGGTACATCCACACCCTCTGCACCAGCCACTACCTGGACCTCTTCATCACCTTCATCATCGGAGTCAACGTCATCACCATGTCCATGGAGCACTTCAACCAGCCCAAGGTACGGACCGTCCCTCTCTCTCGCAGGGCAGCGGCAGAGAGTCCTGGGTTCAGGCCCTGCTGTTGTCGGGAACCGCGTAAGCCAGGGGTCAGGGAACTTTTTTACCTTTTACCCCAACACATATTTAGATACGCCGACGTTACCCACCTTGATTTGATTTTTAATACAGGTACTTACTAAAACTACCAGTGAAAGATAGGTGTCCTCTCAGCAGAGGCACTGTCCTGTCTCTCTCAATGGCGCAGCAAGTAGCCGACTCTATTGAAGAAGCGGGCGGACTTGGGGGCGGGGCCCGGGGCATCACGCAGGGAAGCATGTCATACACAAGGGCCTGACACACTGCACTGCGTCAGGTCCTTGTACACTACAGTACACCTTGTACACACACAGCCGGGCATGCGTATGGAACAGTGATGGCGAACCTTTTGGGCTTGGTGTGTCAGAAATTTGGAAAATTCGTAACTCAGCTCTGCTGGTGTGTCAACGCCCCCCCCCCCCAGACACGCTGCAGGGCTTGTCACCCAAGTTTAAAGAGAGAGACGGAGGCGCAGACAGCAGGCACGTGGAGGAACAAGTCTTTGCAGGGAATTGCTTAGATTCATATGCTTGCCCAGCTGCCGTCCATTACCCCCAGGAATTTCATTTTTACCCCATTTGGGGTAATTTACCCCTGTTCCCTGACCATTAACGTAAGCTGACCCGCTTGGACTGGAGCAGAGAGGACCTGCCCAGAACCTGGCCCTAAAGCAGACCCTCCCGATTCCTTGCAGTCGCTGGACGAAGTGCTGAAGTACTGCAACTACGTGTTCACCATCGTGTTTGTCGTCGAAGCGGTGCTGAAGCTGGTGGCGTTTGGATTGCGGAGGTTCTTCAAAGACAGGTAAGTGTAACCTCCGTAGTTTAGAAGTAAGCTCCCCAGAATGCCAGGTGCAGGGGAGTGGCAATGGGATGCAGGCATCTTGTGGCCTTGTGTGCTCCCTGAGGCACCTGGTGGGCCACTGTGAGGTGCAGAAAGCTGGACTAGGTGGGCCTTTGGCCTGATCCAGCATAGGGGCTCTTCTTCGGTTCTTAAGAAGGGGAGATCCAGTCTGTTGCTTCGGTGGACCAAAATGCAACATTAAAGTGGGGTGTTCCCCCAGTGCACGCACGCGCACACGCGCACGCACCAAGGCAAGAACTCTGCTGCCTTTTTCTTAGGTGGAACCAGCTGGATCTTGCGATTGTGCTGCTGTCCATTATGGGGATCACACTGGAGGAGATTGAAATGAACGCCGCCCTCCCCATCAACCCCACCATAATCCGGATCATGCGGGTCCTCCGTATAGCACGAGGTGAGTTTGGGAACACTCTCCCCCTCCCCTGCAGAGAGCCACTAGGAGTCGGGTCCGGCTGTACCGAAATAGACAGGGTAGAGTCCCAACTCAGTGGACAGCTTTTGCACGTATTTGCTGCAATATATGTTTTTAAAAAGAACATCAGTCTGCAAAACTGAGGGTCAAAAAAACTTTTCTCATAATTTGTGGTGGCTTTATGCAGGCCTCTTGTTGTCTCGTGTGCTCCCTGAGACCCCTGGGGGGCCACTGTGAGATGCAGGAAGCTGGACTTGGTGGGCCTTTGGCCTGATCCAGCGGGGCTCTTCTTATGTTCTTAGGATAGTAAATGTTGTTTTATTTACCACATATTTCCCTCAGAATTTTACCTCAGAATTTACCTCAGAGTGCCAGTTACAAGGGAGTGGCCACAGGATGCAGGCATCTTGTTGCCTTGGGTGCTCCCTGAGGCATCTGGTGGGCCACTGTGAGATGCAGGAAGCTGGACTAGATGGGCCTTTGGCCTGATCCAGCGTTTGGGGCTCTTCTGATGTTCTTAAGGCCCAGACTGAGTTGCACGTTATTATAGCTCCCTCCCCACAGACAGGATAGCAAATTCTGTTGGTTTTTTTACCTCATATTTACCTCAGACGTTTACCTCATAAATTTACCTCAGCATGCCAGACACAAGGGAGTGGGACACAGGATGCAGGCATCTGGTGGGCCACTGTGCGATACAGGAAGCTGGACTTGGTGGGCCTTTGGCCTGATCCAGCATTGGGGCTCTTCTTACGTTCTTATGTAAGGACAGAAAAAAGCATTTTAAAATAACTTTTCTGGATTAGACCCTGTGTGGTCAAATATTTCCTGGAGGCACCCAGCAGGGTGCTTGAAGCCCATACCCCTCCTCCACTGTGCTCTGTCCATCTGGTGCTGAGCTAGACTGCCCCTGCTCATGGAGGTTCTATTTCTGCTGACTCTGCTGTGCTTTCCTCCCTAGTCCTGAAGCTGCTGAAAATGGCCACAGGGATGCGGGCGCTGCTGGACACAGTGGTCCAAGCACTCCCTCAGGTAAGCCCAAGGACCAGCTGCGTCAGGGCAAAGACGGCTGGAATGCACATGTGCACATTTGCACTGGCCGTAGACAGAGCCAGCCCCTGCCTTGTCGCTGGAAAGCCCTTCGACAGATGTTTTGTGGCAGGAAATACGCGGAGAACTCCCTGTTCTCTGGTTCCTTCCGCCAAAGAGACACACAAGCAGTCTTTGTTTCTCCTGTCAAGGAGTTTTAATTCTTCGAACATCTGCAAGCAGGGGATGAAATGGCAAGGACAGACTTTGGGAAAGATGCTCGCGAGATCTGCTGCACCAGCTCCATGCTACGGACAAAGACGTCACGCTGGTTTGTTTAACCAGGGAGGGCCACCACTTTTCAGAATCTGAGCTAGGAGGAAAAGCAGTTTTCCAAGCCCCATCCTTGGTATGACCATCAGGCACCGAGCTGGGGGGGGGGGTGCGAGTTCATCACTAGGGGTCACTTGTGTGCCTTGCAGAAAAAAGACATTGCTCTCTATGTTTACACAAGGTTGCAAACTGCAGGAGCTGATCTGGCAATTCGCAGCGGTCTTGCAAACTGCAGGAGCTGATCTGACAATTCACAGCGGTCTTGCAAACTGCAGGAGCTGATCTGGCAATTCGCAGCGGTCTTGCAAACTGCAGGAGCTGAGCTCTTGGCAGGGCAGTGAGCCGCTCTCTGGTTTTGAGTCGCCGAAGGCCTTGAGGCAATGAGTTATCTGATCTTTTACATCGCCCCTGTTTTCATCAGCGGCTCTGCAGGACCCACCAGAAATTGGGTCCTGGCCCACCAGTTGGGGCCCAGCCCACAGTTCGAGAAACACCCGCTTAAAATATGCACATTAGGTGGCATGATTAACTTCCCTAATTTACAGCGGCCGCGGACGTCCTTGGATATGATGGACGAGCCTGGCACTCGGACGCTGGGGCCTGAGGCAGCTTTGACTGGTGCTCGGCGGGTTTGGGCGAAGAGAGAAATGGCTTCTCCCGGAGCGCACCATGTGCTGCTGTTAGACAGCCTTGTTCTGAGCCATCCTCTTCCCAGCTCTTCTTGCCAAGGATTCCCAGCAGGAGCCCAGCTGTTTGCGGCTTACTCAGTCACCCAGAGAGCAGCCGAGCGAAAGCTGCCGATTATCACTGATGGGATAATACCCACTTCCGTCATTTCCCAAGGTCTCATCAAGGGACGAGCAGAGAAGGTGTCGACCCAGTGCGCGGCGCAGTTAAGAGGGCCAATTCCGTGCTTGGGGTAATTAAAAAAAGAGGCTGAGAAAAAAACAGCCACTATTATCATGCCATTGTACAAATCGATGGTAAGGCCGCACCTGGAATATTGTGTTCAGTTCTGGTCGCCGCACCTCAAAGAGGACATAGTGGAGCTGGAAAAGGTGCAGAAGTGAGCGACAAAAATGATTACGGGGCTGGGGCACCTCCCTTATGAAGAAAGACTGCAGCATTTGGGGCTCTTCAGTCTACAAAAAAGGCGCCTGAGGGGGGACATGATTGAGACATACAAAATAATGCACGGAAGGGATAGAGTCGATAGAGGGATGTTCCTTTCCCTCTCTCAAAACACCAGAACCAGGGGGCATCCGCTCAAACTGAGGGTTGGGAGAGTTAAAACAGATAAAAGGAAGTACTTCTTTACCCAGCGGGTAGTTAATCTGTGGAACTCTTTGCCGCAGGAGGTGGTGATGGCATCTGGCCTGGATGCCTTTAAGAGGGGATTGGACGGATTTCTGGAGGAAAGGTCCATCGTGGGCTATAGGCCATGTTGGATTGTGCAACCTTCTTACATTTTTGGTGGGCTACTTCAGAGCACCGGGTGCAAAGGAGTGGCCACAGGACGCAAGCATCTTGTTGTCTCCTGCCTCCCTGGGGCACCTGGTGGGCCGCTGTGAGATGCCTTTAAGAAGGGATTGGACAGATTTCTGGAGGAAAGGTCCATCGTGGGCTATAGGCAATGATGGATTGTGCAACCTCCTTACAAAGGTGTTGGGCTACTGGTACCGGGTGCAAGGGAGTGGCCACAGGATGCAAGCATCTTGTTGTCTCCTGCCTCCCTGGGGCACTTGGTGGGCTGCTGTGAGATACAGGAAGCTGGACTAGATGGGCCTTGGCCTGATCCAGCAGGGCTCTTCTTATGTACTTAAGGGCCCAACTCAGCCGATGTTTTCCTTGGAAGCAAGGCGCCCTTCAGCAGCATCGGAACTGTGTCAGCGAATGCTGTTGTCACCTTGCGGGAAGGTCCACTTGCTCGGCACTCAGTTGGGATAGGATAAAGGTGGGGAGTCCAGCTAGAACGCCCTGTAGACCATCTCCAGGACCTCGTTTCCCACTACAAGCACGGCCAATAAACTCTGTGGCTCAAGAGCGCTGAGCTCAATGGCTCCTTCTTCCGACTTGCTGAGCATTGCGTCAGCTGACCCCACAAGAGCCAATCACTGTCCAGAAGCCTTTGGGCAATGTGTGACCTAATGGGCGTAATGGAAGTGTGGCCTGGTGAAGAGGGCAAAATGTTGCCCCAGAAGCCGCATCACAACAGGAAGTGATGACATCACCGTTGTATTTTGGGTTTTGGGGGGCATAACTTTTGATAGAAGGAGGATATGATGCTCTGGTTTATTTCGTTGCATTCTGCATCAAATTCCCTTTTCCACGTGATGGTTTTATTCAAGCATACCAAGGTTTTCACCATTTTGGCCAGTCGTGTCGAGCTCAGCTTGTTGCCTGGTGCAATTGCACACACACCCTGCACTCCTTTAGCCACACCCCTGTGTGTGACGGACTTTGCCGTAGGCTGCGTACAGACAGGAAATTCCATGTGGCCAATAGACAGAAAAGCAAAACTGCCTTTAAAAAAAATAATACGTCCGTGAGCTCAGCTTGCCTGATTATTGTTTGACTTACCTCTCTCTTAGGTAGGAAATCTTGGCCTGCTTTTCATGCTCCTGTTTTTCATCTACGCTGCCCTGGGTGTGGAGTTGTTTGGAAAACTAGGTAAGTTGTCATCTCTCTCTCTCTCTCTCTCTCTCTCTCTCTCTCTCTCTCTCTCTCTCTCTCTCTCTCTCTCTCTCTCTTCCCCTGCCCCAATCATTTGTTGTTGTTCAGTCGCTAAGTCATGTCCGACTCTTCGCGACCCCCTGGACCACAGCATGCCAGGCCTCCCTGTCCTCCACCAGCTTCCAGAGTTCGCCCAACTTCATGTTCATTGCTTCGGTGACACTATCT
Source organism: Lerista edwardsae (assembly GCA_029204185.1). Taxonomy (NCBI): domain Eukaryota; kingdom Metazoa; phylum Chordata; class Lepidosauria; order Squamata; family Scincidae; genus Lerista; species Lerista edwardsae. The sequence goes on from JAJKFI010015345.1 coordinate 15,448, forward strand.
CACCATCTCATCCTCTGCCGCCCCCTTCTCCTTTTGCCTTCCATCTCTCCCAGCATGTGGGCATTTTCTAGAGTCCTCTCTTCTCACGAGGTGGCCAAAGTATTTGAGCTTCAGCTTCAGGATTTGTCCTTCCAGGGAGCAACCAGGCTTGACTTCCTGGAGGATTGACCGATTGGATCTCCTTGCAGTCCAAGAGACTCTAAGAGTCTTCTCCAACACCATAATTCAAAAGCATCTATTCTTTGGCGCTCTGCCTTTCATATGGTCCAGCTCTCACAGCCATACATTGCTACTGGGAAAACCATAGCTTTGACTATGCGAACCTTGGTTGGCAGGGTGATGTCTCGGTTTTTTATTAAGTTGTCTAGGTTCGCCATAGCTTTCCTCCCAAGAAGTAAACATTTTGCATATTCTTGCAGGCTGGACAAAAAAAACCAGTTTTATAAGTGAATGAGAGCGCAATCCTAACCTGGACTTAGGCTAGCACAGTCAGGCCAGCAAAGTTTGGCTGGCGCAAGGGACACCGTTAAGGATGCTTGAACCACTCAGAGAGGCCAGCGCCCAGACATGCGCCATCTTCCCTGTGTGATCCAAGCGCGCTTTACGGCGGTCCTTGTGCCGGCCAAACGTTGCTGGCCTGACTGTGCCTCCCTCTGGGTTAGGATTGCGCTCTCAGGCCTTCGGCTCCGGCGGCCTTTCCTGGGATTTCTGGACCTCACCAGTCCCTGGTGGGGCTCCTGTGATGCGTGTCGGTGTCTCCCGCACAGACTGCAGCGAGGACAACCCCTGCGAGGGCCTGAGCCGGCACGCGACCTTCAACAACTTCGGCATGGCCTTCCTCACCCTCTTCCGGGTCTCGACCGGGGACAACTGGAACGGGATCATGAAGGTGAGCCCTCGGTGAAGAGTCCTCCCCAGTGGTGTCATTCAAACCATCTAGGAACAGGAACTCCCTTTTGATTGGCACTTGTTGGGAACCCGGAACCAGCCACGGAGCCCGTTAGGATCAGGAACGCCCGTTCCGGTCCGTTCCCCCTGAATGACATCACTGCCTTCGCCCCCCTAGGAATCCGGAGTCGCTCCCTTTAACCCTCTGAGTGCCGGCCAACCAGGAAGAAAAGCTCTTTGCAGAGGAATTGGGAGGGGGGAGGGAGAGTGAAGTGGGCGGGGTCAGCCCTAATTTTAACTAGTGGAACTGAGTTCCCCTGCGTTCCCCCTGCATGACATCACTGGTCCTCCCACCTCCAGCTCACCACTGTCCCACAGCACGTGGCTGCAGGGATGGGCAGCACCAACTGTCAAACAGCCTCGTTGCAGGGGTGTCCGGTGTCCGGGGTTCCTGGGGCTCATTTATTTGCAAAAAAAAAAAAAAGGCAATTTCTCGTAGTGAGGCAGCCCAAAAGAACTTGAGGGGCTTAGCGATATGACCCAGCCGTCCCCAGCCCCCACTACCTGTCCTTGACAGACTCGGGGAGGGGGGGGAAATACACCAGGAAAGAGACATTCAAATATTTATCTCCCTGTTGACGCCAGCGTGCAAACTGCAGGAGGGCAATTCTAACTGATCTTGCAAACTGGGGGAGCTCAGCTCTTGGCAGGGCAGTTAGCACCAGTCTGATGCTTGCACAGCTCCAGGGCTTGAGGCAATGAGTTACCCCATCTTTCCATCACCCCTGTTTTATTGGAGGCTTTGTGGGACCCACCGCAGTCATAGCCCACCACGTTACCCCCTAGTTTGAGAAAAGCTCCTCTAAAACATAGGGCCGTTACGCACTGCCACGACCGCCATCCCACCAGTCCAAAACGTGCGCCAGGTGACGGCTCCCGTCCGCTCCGGCCAGTCAATTCAATTTCAATTTCCCATGACCTTTATTGGCATAATACAACAACAATAAAACACGCATAACACATAGCATAATAACATAGTAGCAAAAAAAAAAACCTAAGGTATAGGAATAGACATAACATCAGCAAGAAATCTGGCTACAGAGTCTGTATACAAAAAACAGCGATCACTCAGAATTATAGGGAAAGACAAGGCAAGAGAAGAAATCCAAGTCTCAAGAAATTTTGAGCGGGAGGCACTATGGGCCGGACACTTCAAAATAATATGTTCTAAAGAATCAGGAGAAAATTGACAGAAATAACAAGCACGTTGAGACGAAGGAATATGGGAAAAACAACCAAAATGCATAGAGGAGGGGAAAATGTTAAACCGTGCTAACATAAAGGCTCTTCTATAGCGGGGATTAACTAGGGAAGAAAGATAATTTAAAGGCTGGTTAGGAACATAAGATAAACCAAAAAAAATTGGAGAACATGTAGGATTGACATTACAGGAACGATAATCAAATTCGCTCTGGCCAGTCAACCCCGCTGTGCTCCCCCTCCGCAGGACACGCTCCGGGAGTGCCGCCGGGACGACAAGCACTGCCTCAGCTACCTGCCCGTCATCTCGCCCGTCTACTTCGTCACCTTCGTGCTCATCGCCCAGTTCGTGCTGGTCAACGTGGTGGTGGCCGTGCTGATGAAGCACCTGGAGGAGAGCAACAAGGAGGCCAAGGAGGATGCCGAGATGGACGCCGAGATCGAGCTGGAGATGTCCCGGGGGCTCGGCACCCCCGTCCGGACGCCCGACGGCGGCCAGGCGGCCTCCAAGCCGGGGTCCCCGCTGCTGGCGAAGCATCAAGCCCTGGTAAAAGCACGCAAGGGCAAGGGGGGCCGAGCTCCTTCCTGGGGGGGCGAGGGGGGCCGGGGCGTCCCCTCAGGCTGGCACAGCCGGCCCCAGTTCCGTCAGAATGGGTTGGCCCAAGCAGGCACCTCGGGAAGCGCACAGGACAGCAGTGCCTCAGGCATTCCCTTCCAAAACGAGGAGGTTGCTTGCGCCATCCGTCACGGGCTGCAGCCCACGATGGACCTTTCCTCCAGAAATCGGTGC
>JAJKFI010015346.1:0-11497 GCA_029204185.1 Lerista edwardsae
ACTATTTCCTGCAATTGTGGGGTGGAGTTGAAGGTGGGTTGGGGGGGAGGCTGTTTCTAATCCTACCTGAGCCATTGCATTAATCGCCCGTTTAGGGGGGGGGGAAATGGTTTTCATCTAGCGATTACAGCATAAGCTCTGAAAATCTAATATGGAAACTAGTAATCCAGCAGTTAAACAGATTAGTCGAGGAGGAGGGGCTGGGGGTTGTATAACTCACTGAGTAAAGTAATAGGCTTAGTCTGTCACACACACACACACACACACACACACACACACACACACACACACACCAATCTGAGTGTGTATGATGGCTTTTTAATTGTTTTTGCACCTTTTCTTCCCCAACTTCTGCCTCCAGGAGTTGGCGGTGTCTCTTCAGGTCTTTCAACTTGAATCACAGGATTGTGTTGTGGGCCTTCTGGGCCAGACCTCCTGCCCAAAAAGTTTTGGAGTTTTGTTTTTTGTTGTTGTTCGCAAAGAAACGATTCCAACTATCCCTAAAGCTCTCCCCTCCCCCTTCCTTCTTGGAAACAAACCGAATTAGTCCATTTTGCCACACAGAATGTGCACCGACGTCCTTTTAAATATTGTTGGGCCCTCTGGAGATGTCAATTGAAATGCAAGCTCAGTTCTTCCTATTGCAGTTCAATTGCTCACTAATTCTTGAAACTCCCTGCTTGTGTCGTCGTCAGTTCAGATAGCTAAACAACGCACACAGAAATTGATTTAGATGTAAATCAGCTCCCGAGATGCCCCGGGGGATGTGTGCCTACTGTTTGTGGTTATCATTTTCGTTCCATCTTCAACATCTCCAATGCGTGAATTTCTAACGGACTGTTCATGTTACTTAGGAGTGAACTGAACACGATGTGGAGTTCTGGGATTTGAATGTTCAGGATCTTTTTTTCTAAGTGCAGCCACTGGAAAAGGTGTGCATGTGGGCGTACTGATTTGGAGTAGGTCCATGGGGGAGTTTACACCTTTCCAGTGGCGGATCTAGGGGATGCAAAGGGTGGCACGAGCCATGGGCGCCATCTTGGGTGTGGGCGCCATTAGACCATCATGCAATGCTTCTAATTTGCATGGGAGATTAGCATGTGTCTGCCGCCCCCCCCCCAGTTATATAGGGAAATTGGAAGCATTGCATGATGGTCTCTGCTCACATGTGGCTTTTTCAGACACTGACGCAGATTGCTAAAAGTGGAGACACAGGGATTTCAAACTGTACTCAGCAAACATAAAGGACCAACTACAAAAGAACTAAGGCTAAGCTCACCATAACCTTAAAAGTTATGAAGCTTATATATCCATGAAGCTTGTATAGCTGGCTTTTAGGCTACTTTAAAGATGCACTGGCACTTTAAAGTAGTAATGGATGGGTGGGGGAAGGGGCATGTCATGACGCGGCGCCCCCTCCAGCTTCTTGGGGGCGCCGCGTGGCACCACGTCACAATGTTGTGATGTCATGACGTTGCGTGCCCCGTGGGGGGCGCACTTTCATTGGGCGCCATGGGCGCCATTTTGACTAGGTCCGCCCCTGCACCTTTCCCCTGCTCAATGGTCCTGATTCGCAGGCCTGAGGAGAGGAAGGCAGGGAGGCAAACTCCGCAGGGCCTGGGCTTCCAGGCGGTCTAGGACATGACACAACAAACCATACAGTACAAAACAAATTTATTACAAAATAAATTTGGATACCTCAATCTCAGCCTAGGCAGGGTTGTTTTCCACCATAGCTTTCATCCACTTTCAGTGCACGTCCATTGCCCCAGTGCAGTGGGTTCTCAAACGTCTTAGCACCAGCGCCCACTTTTTAGAATGGCTCACCCGATGCCTTGGGGAGCACACAAGACAGCAAGATGCCTGCATCCTGTTGCTATTCCCTTGCACCTGGCATTCGGAGGTAGCCGACTTCTAGAACCAGGAGGTTGCATGTACCCATCACAGCTTGTAGCCTGTGATGAATTTTCTCTCAACAATCTGTCCAATCCTTTTTTAAAGGCATCTAGGCCAGGCGCCCTCACCGCATCCAGTAGCAAGTGGTTCCAGAGATTAATTACCTGCCGGGTAAAGAAATACTTCCTTTTATCTGTTCTAACTCTCCTAATTTTAGCAGATGTCCCCTGGTTCTGGTGTTGTGCGAGAGGGAAAAGAACATCTCTCTCTCCAAGCGAGTTGAAGAGACAGAAGCAGCTGTCTGGTGCACTGGTCTCCTGAGCAAACACAAGTTCCTCCATTTCTTTTGCTATTCCTTTCAGCTCTCTGCTCTGTTTTTAACACATTAATCCTGTCCTCCCTGGCCTGTTATCAGGAAGCCATCTATCTTTAGCTCTGTAGACCTTTGGGCGTCCCCTCTGAAAACATAATCTTTTTCTAACAGAGCTGAAGGCCTATCTCCTCCAGATAGCCTTATAGTGCTTGGAATAAAACGCTTTTATTGGGGAGAATAATGACCTCCGTCCTCCCATTCCATTACAGATTTCCGCACTTCGGGGCCGTTCCTGAGATAGTCCATTATCCTTGTAAAACCAAATTGCCTCCCAATATCAATATCTCCGAAAAGGTTCCCTTATATCAAAACTTCCCCTGTAGAACAGAGACATTAGAGGTGAGACTCCATTCCAGAGGCTGTAATTTTGCACTATCATCCCCTACTGCTCAGAAAGACTTTATTAAGAGGACGTTCCTCCCAAATCTGTAATTCAGCCCCCTTTAAAAAAAATACCAAGAGAAAGCGATTCAAAGGAGCAAAGAGGAAACAGAATAAAAATGTAAAAGAGGAACAGTAATTTGCCCCTAAACACCACTTGCAAGGAGCCTTGTCTTCTGTTCTTGGTTCTATGTTCTTCCACCAAATTAAAATTTATTTTTAAAAGTGGCTTATCATAGAATCATAGAGTTGGAAGGGGCCCCCAAGATCATCTAGTCCAACCCCCTGGCTTTAGCAGGAAATCCTCCTAGCGCATCTCCAGTAGGTCCCTGTTGAGCTTCTGCTTGAAGGTCTCCAGTGAGGGAGAATCCACCACCTCCCTCCAGTGGCAATCTGTTCCACTGTCGAACCACCCTTGTCATCGAAAAATTCTTCCTGATGTCCAGCTGGAATCTCCAGCTGAAATTTGCCTACATTTCAAAAATGCCAATTGCACTGGCACAAATATGCAATTGTGTGTCTCTCCTTTAGCAGTTCTCTGCTTCCGTATCCCATTTCAAATCTCTTGTTGTCCGACGTCCCTTAACAAATTTTGCAGTCACGTGCAAGTAAATGTCTTTGATCAACCTGCTGGAGGGCAAGGTAAGAAAAACAGTGTTTTGGAAGAGCAGTCATCTGAGCAACATTGTCTTCTCTTCTGGCAGGCCGAGAGAGATTAATTTGTCCCATTTTGCAGATCCTTCTTCATCTGTATCCAGGACACAGCTTAATTGGAAAAGATTTAGCATCCACTGTTAGTTACTGTGGCCAGTTTTCTGCTCTGCAGAAAGTTGAAATAGAACTACCCGGATCATCCTGTAAATTCAAACCTAAACATTCTGATTTGAACTTTTAAGCAGGTTTCAGTGTTCCTCCTTGGGCAAAACATTTCAGGCCTTTCAAGGGAGGTCAAAAGACTTCGGGTGAGACCAGAAAAATTCCTCAAAGGCGCACCTGTTTTGTTTTGTTTTTCAACGTGTTTGGGTTGTCATCTTCCAGGATAGTGTGAGAAGCAGAACCTGGTTTGACTTTTTTCATTCCAAGGAGATCCAAAGAGGAGGATCATTGTTCAAGGATAAAACAGCCGGCCTCACTTACAAGATTGTGTGTTTAAATAAAACCTTGATAAGATCAGTTCCATCAATACAGCAGTTACCCTTGGGAGGTTGAAGATGCTTATCCGAAAGCCTAAAAAAGATACTGCAAGGGTGGTCAAACTCGCTTCACATTAACTCCAGATGTTTGAGAGCCCCACTATTTAAGAAGCATTTAAATTTTAAACTATATTTGCTCGCCCTGAACATGAAGCTGCCATTTTACTCCAGTGGACTCGCAATTATAAGGCTTGAAAATGTATGGTTCACCTTTTAGAGTGATTGTGATGCAAAAAGGAGCTCAGCCAACGTATTTCCAAGAGCCGCGCATTATATGTCAGAGCCACACGTGGTTTGCGAGCCACCGTTTGGCCATCCCTGAAATACCGGGTGATTTAGTCTACTGTCGAGTACAGTATCCATTCAAACGTTTTAATTCCATGGAAGACCTGTTTGGATCTAGTCTGGGGAGAGGCTGGTCATGTTTGGTTTCCCTCTAATGGTTTCCTCTTGTTGTTTCCTGCCCTTTTTGTAGCCGGACGAGTTGACCAACGCGCTGGAAATCAGCAACATTGTCTTCACCAGCATGTTTGCCCTGGAGATGCTCCTCAAACTCCTGGCCTTTGGCATCTGGGGCTACATCAAGAACCCGTACAACATCTTTGATGGTATCATCGTCGTAATCAGGTATCGCAACCGCTTGCATTGCATCTCCAGAATCTTACAAACAATGTGTGGGGTTGGGAGGGCACAAATGGGCGTCAACAGGACCGGCTTTAAGCCAGTTGGACCCAACGCCTAAGGGGCCCCCACGTTAGGGTAATCTAGTCTTGTATGCATGTCACCCTTATTTAACTTATATGCAGAGTACATCATGAGGAAGGCAGGGCTGGATGATTCACAAGCTGGAATCAAGATTGCTGGGAGAAATATCAACAACCTCAGATATGCAGACGACACCACTCTAATGGCAGAAAGTGAGGAAGATCTCAAGAACCTTCTGATGAGGGTGAAAGAGGAAAGTGCCAAAATTGGCTTGAAGCTCAACATTAAAAAAACTAAGATCATGGCCACCACTCCCATCACTTCCTGGCAAATAGAAGGGGAAGAAATGGAAGCAGTGACAGACTTTATTTTCCTGGGCTCCAAGATCACCGCAGATGGTGACTGAAGCCATGAAATTAAAAGACGTTTACTTCTTGGGAGGAAAGCTATGGCGAACCTAGACAACTTAATCAAAAGCTGAGACATCACCCTGCCAACAAAGGTTCGCCTAGTCAAAGCGATGGTTTTCCCAGTAGCAATGTATGGCTGTGAGAGCTGGACCATAAGAAAGGCAGAGCGCCGAAGAATAGATCCTTTCGAATTATGGTGTTGGAGAAGACTCTTGAGAGTCCCCTGCACTGCAAGGAGAACCAATCGGTCAATCCTCCAGGAAGTCAAGCCTGATTGCTCCTTGGAAGGACAAATCCTGAAGCTGAAGCTCAAAGACTTTGGCCACCTCATGAGAAGAGAGGACTCTTTAGAAAAGACCCTCATGCTGGGGAAGATTGAGGGCAAAAGGAAAGGGGGGCGGCAGAGGATGAGATGGTTTGACAGTGTCACCGAAGCGATGTACATGAAGTTGGGTGAACTCAGGAGGCTAGTGGAGGACAGGGAGGCCTGGCATGCTGTGGTCCAGGGGGTCGCGAAGCGTCGGACACGACTTAGTGACTGAACAACAACAAGTCTTGTATGCAGTCTAATATTAAAATGTGCTGAGGTCCATTTGACCCATTTTAAGTGAATTGCCTTCCATTCTTCCACAGTAGAATAAAGCCTATAATAAACCAGCCAAATCCTTGCAGAGAGAGTCTGGGTGCAACTAGGGGGTGCCAGTTGGTCATTACTACTGTATATAATAATGCTGGTTCCTGATGGATGGATGGATGGGCAGCCCCAGCTAACGGCGAGTCTCTTGTCCAATCTTTTAGCGTCTGGGAGATCATTGGCCAGTCGGACGGGGGCCTCTCTGTGCTGAGAACGTTCCGGCTCCTGCGGGTCCTGAAACTGGTGCGCTTCATGCCCGCCCTCCGGCGCCAGCTGGTGGTTCTGATGAAGACCATGGACAACGTGGCCACCTTCTGCATGCTGCTCATGCTTTTCATCTTCATCTTCAGGTATGCGCCAGCATGCGCCTCTGTTCTCCCCCGCTAATTGGTTTTTCCGCTCATTCCGGCGCCACGGAATGACAATGGCGCCCGTTTGCCATGCGAGGGTGGGCGACGGCTCGAACGCACAATAGGCTGGCGGACTGGTGGTTGGCAGGTGGATTTCCCTCCGCACGGTCTCACCGAAGCGCTGGATCCTGCCACATCAGAGACAAAACGAAAGACGCCAAGCGACAATGGTAGCAAAACAATCGCTCCATTGTTCCCGGCCGCTGAAGCGAAGCCCGGCGTGTCATCTCCAAAAGCAGGATTCTGTAGCAAAGGATGTGAGGATTGTTCTCCACCTTCTCCCATTAGGCAGAAACTCCCACCTTTTGTTGCTATGCAAAGTGCTGTGCTTCTTTGTATTTAGACTGCAACGTTTCTGAGAGGGGAGGTGCTGGGGGGGGCACTTTGCAGAACGAAATGGGTGAACACAGAATAGCTCTTTACCAAGACGCCCCCCTTCTCTCCTTTCCAGCATTCTTGGAATGCATCTTTTTGGGTGCAAGTTTGGCTTGAAGACAGACACCGGGGATACCGTGCCGGACCGGAAGAATTTTGACTCCTTGCTGTGGGCAATTGTCACTGTCTTTCAGGTAAGAGAAGTGCGGGTGCCACTTTCTGTGGGCAAACCTCTCTTTCCACAGAGGGGCTGGCACATGGGCAATCCAGAGGCTTGACCAGCTGGGCCTTTCCTCAGATTCAGCAGGGCTCTTGCAATGTTCTTAGAGGTTCATAAGACCTGCCCTTCTTCACTGGGGTTACTTGAGCACAAGTAACAAGTAACCTTCACTGGGGTTACTTGCTGCCTCTGTTCTCTTTTATCATCCAAAGGACAAGAATTGTACTTTGTGAAATGAACGTGCTTTTGCAGGAGAGTTCCCTTGGGGGGGGGGAGACTTCCATGCCCTAGAAACTCTGGCTCAGTTCATTTCAGATGCTCCGGTCTGGATAAACAGGTGACGGAGATTAAATAAGTTATTGACATCAGCTGCGTCTTCGCTGGCATTTCCATTCTGTTCCTCTTAAGAGCAGGCTGCCGGTGTTGTTTTAGCAGCAAATCTTGTGGGTGAATGAACTCGGCCCCAGGAGCCAAGACTGAGCTCGGAGCTTGCAGGAAGGTTCAGGGAAGCTGTGTGGCTAAATGGAGGGGAGCACAGGCCTCTCGCCAGCAAGAACCCCTTGATAGCCCAGGCCTGCTTGACAGCAGCTTGAAGAGCCATTGTCTGGCCTAGGCCGAACTAGCGGAGGTCTTGCACAGACGTTCTCTCACCCCAAGGAAACCCTTGGCTGCCTCTCTGGCCCCACGGGATACAGCGGTGGCTGTTTCAGCCCCACCTTATCCCAGCAAGGGCAGCTGGGATAGAATTGGGCAGTCGGCCTTGTAGCACATGGTGGGACTTACTTCTGAGCAGACACGGCTAAGATGGCCCTGCAAGAGACAGCAAACTGGGCCTTTCCCCAGGTCGAATCTTGCTTTCTGCCTCAAACGCACTCTTTGTTGTTGTTGTTGTTAAGAATATTTAGGTGGTCTTAGGAAAGCCAGCCCTCAGTCTTCCTCTTCCTCTCATCTGCAGTATGGGCATAATCAGACTTCCCTTACAGGCTTGTCAGCTTTCCACAATATGTTGTTGTTGTTGTTGTTGTTGTTGTTGTTCAGTCGCTAAGTTGTGTCCGACTCATCTATCTATCTATCTATCTATCTACCTACCTACCTACCTACCTATCTTCCTACCTACCTACCTACCTACCTATCTATCTGTATACTGTATACTCAGTGGTGTCATCTAAATGATTTAAGAACAGGTACTCACTTTTGATTGGCACGTGTCGGGACCCGCCCACCAGAAGTGATGTCATAAGCCGGAAGTGATGTCATGGCAGGAAGTGACATAAAAAAGCCCGTTTTGAGGCCTCAGATGATTTTAAACTGACCCAACAGTTGCAACAGTATTCCACAGCACCCCCAGAACATGTGAAGGAGGCCTGGCATCATGTTAAAACCCCAGAGCAACTCATTTTTCAGTGGCAAGGAAAGGAAAGGCTCCGCTCACTGCCTGCCTGCCTGGCTCTGAGAACACGCAGGCAACTCAAACGTGCAGGAAATTCAAACGTTGCAGGGGGCGGAGTCGACGAGTGGGCGGGCGAATGGGCGGGGCCAGCCGTAATCCTAGAAACAGGTACTCACGTACCCCCGCGTACCCCCTGCATGACATCACTGTGTATACTGTATATATAACTGGAAGTGCAGAACAAGGCGCCCGACGTCTCTTTCCGCCCTTTCTGTGCAGATTCTCACGCAAGAGGACTGGAACGTCGTTCTGTACAACGGGATGGCCTCCACCTCGTCCTGGGCAGCCCTGTACTTCGTCGCGCTCATGACCTTTGGCAACTATGTGCTGTTCAACCTTCTGGTCGCCATCCTGGTGGAAGGTTTCCAAGCCGAGGTAAGGGCGGGACTCGGTGGAGGACTGTGAGACGGCTCTCCGTCCGCTCCTCGCGCCCGTCTTCCCCCAGGACAAATCTATTTGGCAGTTTGGGTTTTAAGTGAGAATTACGACCTCGTTTGTGTTTCAGAACTATAACCCTCTCCATAGCATATTTTATCAAGAAGCTTTTATGAAGTCATTAGCGTATGGAAATGATGCTGCTCCTTCCCCAAACTCAGCCTCTCGGAGCTCGGAGAATAATGACTTCGAAACGGGCTTTAATCACTTTTGGAGAATTTTTTTTCCCCCAACCACGTTCTGCAGGGACAGAGGAGCAGCTGCTGAATATTGTAGAATACTCAGTTGGCCTTTGGGGCAAAAGTAAAAGTCAAGGATAGAATGGGTGTCTAAGGGCCCAATCCTAACCTGGAGTTAGGCCAGCAAAGTTTGGCCGGCACAAGTTTCACCATAACGTATGTTTGGACCACTCTTGGAGTCAGAGAGGCCAGCACACAGGCATGCGCCATCCTCCCTGATTCGGAGAGTGGTCCAAACGTGCTTTGCGGTGATCCTGGTGCCAGCCAAACTTTGCTGGCCTAACTGTGCCAGCCTAACTCCAGGCTAGAACTCCAGGCACTCTAAAAAATCCATTTCTTGTAATGAGGCAGCCCTGATAAATAGCCTCCAGACTTAACGATGTGATCCAGCCTTCACCTGCCCCCATTGCCTATCATTGATGGGGGGGGGACACCAGAAAAAAGAACCCCAAACACCTATATCCAGTGGTGTCATCTAAATGATTTAAGAACAGGTACTCACTTTTGATTGGCACGTGTCGGGACCCGCCCACCGGAAGTGACGTCATAAGCCGGAAGTGAGGTCGTGGCAGGGAGTGACATGAAAAAAGCCCTTTTTGAGGCCTCAGATGATTTTAAACTGACCCAACGGTTGCAACAGTATTCCACAGCACCCCCAGAACATGTGAAGGAGGCCTGGCATCATGTTAAAACCCCAGAGCAGCTCATTTTTCAGTGGCAAGGCAAGGAAAGGCTCCGCTCGCTGCCTGCCTGCCTGCCTGCCTGGCTCTGAGAACATGCAGGCAACTCAAACGTGCAGGAAATTCAAACGTTGCAGAGGGAGGAGTCGACGAGTGGGCGGGCGAATGGGCGGGGCCAGCTGTAATCCTAGAAACCGGTACTCGCGTACCCCCGCGTACCCCCTGCGTGACATCACTGCCTATATCCTTATATTGACACAAGCTAGCAAACTGCAGGAGCTCAGCTGTTTGCCAGGCAGCAGCTCTCTGATTTTTGAATCGCCGCAGGGCTTGAGGCAGTAAGTTATCTGGTCTTTACATCACCCTTGTTTTGATTAGAGGCTCTGCAGGACCCATCAGAAATCGCATGGGGCCCCGCCAAGTGGGTCCCGACTCACAGTTCGAGAAACGCGGCCTAAGCATCTTCCTGCTCCTTCCTTTGGAGGGTAATTGTCGCCAAGCTCAGCCGCATCGGTGGCAGTCCTTGTCGTCCGTCGGTCTAAGAGCTTTTCTACAGAAAACCTCAATTAGGGCTCCTTTGAAGAGAGACGGTTTTGCTGCAGGAAATTCCGTGTATTTAACTCTGGCTGATTGAATTTAAAACGGCGGAAACACCATTGACAAGGGGACGCAATGCACGTAGCTCCGAGCGCCTGCTAATTGACTTAAGCGGCTACGACGGCCAGGTCCTCTCCTCCTTTCAGGAGCTGCTCCTCACAACAGTTTGCAGCGCTTTTCCCTGGGCTGGCTTCACCTCGTGCCTTGAACTTCACCGATGGAAACTTTCTGATTGGGGGCAGTCGATGTCTGATGGCACGCATGGAACCCCGACACCTAACCCCCTGTCCAACATCCCTCCTGCAAGGATGGTTTCTTAGCCAAGAGTAGCCCTGAGTCCAGCAAGAACTGAAATGGCTATGATGGCAAGGAGCTTGTGGAACTCTTTGCCACCAGATGTGAGATGCTTGGCCGAGATGCCTTTAAAAGGGGATTGGACAGATTCCCAGATGAAAAGTCAACCGTGAGAAGTAGGCTCATGGTTGCAAGGGAGTGGCAGTGCAAGGGAGTGGCCACAGGATGCAGGTATCTGGTTGTCCTGTGCACTCCCTGAGGCACCTGGTGGGCCACTGTGAAATACAGGTAGCTGGACAAGATGGGCCTTTGGCCTGATCCAGCAGGGCTCTTCTGATGTTCTTAGGATAGTAAATGTTGTTTTATTTACCACATATTTCCCTCAGAATTTTACCTCAGAATTTACCTCAGAGTGCCAGTTACAAGGGAGTGGCCACAGGATGCAGGCATCTTGTTGCCTTGGGTGCTCCCTGGGGCATCTGGTGGGCCACTGTGAGATGCAGGAAGCTGGACTAGATGGGCCTTTGGCCTGATCCAGCATAGGGGCTCTTCTGATGTTCTTATGCTTATGTTCTCCTGGGCCTGAGTCCATAATATGGAAGAGCAGCCTGGGAGTTCTCAAAACGACATAACCGGCAAATCAAGACGCCTCTTATCTTCTCCACGCGGTGGTGGCAGGTCTGCATCCTGTTCCCATCCAAACGTCCTTGCTCAAAATCTAAGAATTTTTGTACATGCAACTCCAAGAGGAGGTCGGGGCCGACAACAGGGAAAAAAAAGATGCGTCAATTGCATGCAGCCAAGTTAAGTTTTCACAAGAGCCATAACAAAGCACCCCTTTTCTAGGCTATTCACTCCCTGTCTGCGGGAATGGCAGCAACTATGTCCTCTAGAAATATGTAATTATAGACTAAAGGAGGAAAAAACAGGGCTGTTTTGTGTTGCTGGTGGTTTTAACAACTCCTGGTGGAGCTGTTACGGGCTGAGATTTAAATGTGCGGAGAGGGTTGTCCTTCCTTTTCCTTTTTTTTTTTAAATAAAAAGGCTGAATTGTTCATTTGGCAGTACGAAGGATCTTCCCAGCAACCTCAGCCATGTGCAGTCGGCTGTTTTCTCCTCTGCTTTCTTCAGAAGGATTCTTGATCGTGTTGCACCTGGGTGTGTGTGTGTGTGTGTGTGTGTGTGTGTGTGTGTGTGTGTGTGTG
>JAJKFI010015348.1:0-11500 GCA_029204185.1 Lerista edwardsae
ACTATTTCCTGCAATTGTGGGGTGGAGTTGAAGGTGGGTTGGGGGGGGAGGCTGTTTCTAATCCTACCTGAGCCATTGCATTAATCGCCCGTTTAGGGGGGGGGGAAATGGTTTTCATCTAGCGATTACAGCATAAGCTCTGAAAATCTAATATGGAAACTAGTAATCCAGCAGTTAAACAGATTAGTCGAGGAGGAGGGGCTGGGGGTTGTATAACTCACTGAGTAAAGTAATAGGCTTAGTCTGTCACACACACACACACACACACACACACACACACACACACACACACACCAATCTGAGTGTGTATGATGGCTTTTTAATTGTTTTTGCACCTTTTCTTCCCCAACTTCTGCCTCCAGGAGTTGGCGGTGTCTCTTCAGGTCTTTCAACTTGAATCACAGGATTGTGTTGTGGGCCTTCTGGGCCAGACCTCCTGCCCAAAAAGTTTTGGAGTTTTGTTTTTTGTTGTTGTTCGCAAAGAAACGATTCCAACTATCCCTAAAGCTCTCCCCTCCCCCTTCCTTCTTGGAAACAAACCGAATTAGTCCATTTTGCCACACAGAATGTGCACCGACGTCCTTTTAAATATTGTTGGGCCCTCTGGAGATGTCAATTGAAATGCAAGCTCAGTTCTTCCTATTGCAGTTCAATTGCTCACTAATTCTTGAAACTCCCTGCTTGTGTCGTCGTCAGTTCAGATAGCTAAACAACGCACACAGAAATTGATTTAGATGTAAATCAGCTCCCGAGATGCCCCGGGGGATGTGTGCCTACTGTTTGTGGTTATCATTTTCGTTCCATCTTCAACATCTCCAATGCGTGAATTTCTAACGGACTGTTCATGTTACTTAGGAGTGAACTGAACACGATGTGGAGTTCTGGGATTTGAATGTTCAGGATCTTTTTTTCTAAGTGCAGCCACTGGAAAAGGTGTGCATGTGGGCGTACTGATTTGGAGTAGGTCCATGGGGGAGTTTACACCTTTCCAGTGGCGGATCTAGGGGATGCAAAGGGTGGCACGAGCCATGGGCGCCATCTTGGGTGTGGGCGCCATTAGACCATCATGCAATGCTTCTAATTTGCATGGGAGATTAGCATGTGTCTGCCGCCCCCCCCCCCAGTTATATAGGGAAATTGGAAGCATTGCATGATGGTCTCTGCTCACATGTGGCTTTTTCAGACACTGACGCAGATTGCTAAAAGTGGAGACACAGGGATTTCAAACTGTACTCAGCAAACATAAAGGACCAACTACAAAAGAACTAAGGCTAAGCTCACCATAACCTTAAAAGTTATGAAGCTTATATATCCATGAAGCTTGTATAGCTGGCTTTTAGGCTACTTTAAAGATGCACTGGCACTTTAAAGTAGTAATGGATGGGTGGGGGAAGGGGCATGTCATGACGCGGCGCCCCCTCCAGCTTCTTGGGGGCGCCGCGTGGCACCACGTCACAATGTTGTGATGTCATGACGTTGCGTGCCCCGTGGGGGGCGCACTTTCATTGGGCGCCATGGGCGCCATTTTGACTAGGTCCGCCCCTGCACCTTTCCCCTGCTCAATGGTCCTGATTCGCAGGCCTGAGGAGAGGAAGGCAGGGAGGCAAACTCCGCAGGGCCTGGGCTTCCAGGCGGTCTAGGACATGACACAACAAACCATACAGTACAAAACAAATTTATTACAAAATAAATTTGGATACCTCAATCTCAGCCTAGGCAGGGTTGTTTTCCACCATAGCTTTCATCCACTTTCAGTGCACGTCCATTGCCCCAGTGCAGTGGGTTCTCAAACGTCTTAGCACCAGCGCCCACTTTTTAGAATGGCTCACCCGATGCCTTGGGGAGCACACAAGACAGCAAGATGCCTGCATCCTGTTGCTATTCCCTTGCACCTGGCATTCGGAGGTAGCCGACTTCTAGAACCAGGAGGTTGCATGTACCCATCACAGCTTGTAGCCTGTGATGAATTTTCTCTCAACAATCTGTCCAATCCTTTTTTAAAGGCATCTAGGCCAGGCGCCCTCACCGCATCCAGTAGCAAGTGGTTCCAGAGATTAATTACCTGCCGGGTAAAGAAATACTTCCTTTTATCTGTTCTAACTCTCCTAATTTTAGCAGATGTCCCCTGGTTCTGGTGTTGTGCGAGAGGGAAAAGAACATCTCTCTCTCCAAGCGAGTTGAAGAGACAGAAGCAGCTGTCTGGTGCACTGGTCTCCTGAGCAAACACAAGTTCCTCCATTTCTTTTGCTATTCCTTTCAGCTCTCTGCTCTGTTTTTAACACATTAATCCTGTCCTCCCTGGCCTGTTATCAGGAAGCCATCTATCTTTAGCTCTGTAGACCTTTGGGCGTCCCCTCTGAAAACATAATCTTTTTCTAACAGAGCTGAAGGCCTATCTCCTCCAGATAGCCTTATAGTGCTTGGAATAAAACGCTTTTATTGGGGAGAATAATGACCTCCGTCCTCCCATTCCATTACAGATTTCCGCACTTCGGGGCCGTTCCTGAGATAGTCCATTATCCTTGTAAAACCAAATTGCCTCCCAATATCAATATCTCCGAAAAGGTTCCCTTATATCAAAACTTCCCCTGTAGAACAGAGACATTAGAGGTGAGACTCCATTCCAGAGGCTGTAATTTTGCACTATCATCCCCTACTGCTCAGAAAGACTTTATTAAGAGGACGTTCCTCCCAAATCTGTAATTCAGCCCCCTTTAAAAAAAATACCAAGAGAAAGCGATTCAAAGGAGCAAAGAGGAAACAGAATAAAAATGTAAAAGAGGAACAGTAATTTGCCCCTAAACACCACTTGCAAGGAGCCTTGTCTTCTGTTCTTGGTTCTATGTTCTTCCACCAAATTAAAATTTATTTTTAAAAGTGGCTTATCATAGAATCATAGAGTTGGAAGGGGCCCCCAAGATCATCTAGTCCAACCCCCTGGCTTTAGCAGGAAATCCTCCTAGCGCATCTCCAGTAGGTCCCTGTTGAGCTTCTGCTTGAAGGTCTCCAGTGAGGGAGAATCCACCACCTCCCTCCAGTGGCAATCTGTTCCACTGTCGAACCACCCTTGTCATCGAAAAATTCTTCCTGATGTCCAGCTGGAATCTCCAGCTGAAATTTGCCTACATTTCAAAAATGCCAATTGCACTGGCACAAATATGCAATTGTGTGTCTCTCCTTTAGCAGTTCTCTGCTTCCGTATCCCATTTCAAATCTCTTGTTGTCCGACGTCCCTTAACAAATTTTGCAGTCACGTGCAAGTAAATGTCTTTGATCAACCTGCTGGAGGGCAAGGTAAGAAAAACAGTGTTTTGGAAGAGCAGTCATCTGAGCAACATTGTCTTCTCTTCTGGCAGGCCGAGAGAGATTAATTTGTCCCATTTTGCAGATCCTTCTTCATCTGTATCCAGGACACAGCTTAATTGGAAAAGATTTAGCATCCACTGTTAGTTACTGTGGCCAGTTTTCTGCTCTGCAGAAAGTTGAAATAGAACTACCCGGATCATCCTGTAAATTCAAACCTAAACATTCTGATTTGAACTTTTAAGCAGGTTTCAGTGTTCCTCCTTGGGCAAAACATTTCAGGCCTTTCAAGGGAGGTCAAAAGACTTCGGGTGAGACCAGAAAAATTCCTCAAAGGCGCACCTGTTTTGTTTTGTTTTTCAACGTGTTTGGGTTGTCATCTTCCAGGATAGTGTGAGAAGCAGAACCTGGTTTGACTTTTTTCATTCCAAGGAGATCCAAAGAGGAGGATCATTGTTCAAGGATAAAACAGCCGGCCTCACTTACAAGATTGTGTGTTTAAATAAAACCTTGATAAGATCAGTTCCATCAATACAGCAGTTACCCTTGGGAGGTTGAAGATGCTTATCCGAAAGCCTAAAAAAGATACTGCAAGGGTGGTCAAACTCGCTTCACATTAACTCCAGATGTTTGAGAGCCCCACTATTTAAGAAGCATTTAAATTTTAAACTATATTTGCTCGCCCTGAACATGAAGCTGCCATTTTACTCCAGTGGACTCGCAATTATAAGGCTTGAAAATGTATGGTTCACCTTTTAGAGTGATTGTGATGCAAAAAGGAGCTCAGCCAACGTATTTCCAAGAGCCGCGCATTATATGTCAGAGCCACACGTGGTTTGCGAGCCACCGTTTGGCCATCCCTGAAATACCGGGTGATTTAGTCTACTGTCGAGTACAGTATCCATTCAAACGTTTTAATTCCATGGAAGACCTGTTTGGATCTAGTCTGGGGAGAGGCTGGTCATGTTTGGTTTCCCTCTAATGGTTTCCTCTTGTTGTTTCCTGCCCTTTTTGTAGCCGGACGAGTTGACCAACGCGCTGGAAATCAGCAACATTGTCTTCACCAGCATGTTTGCCCTGGAGATGCTCCTCAAACTCCTGGCCTTTGGCATCTGGGGCTACATCAAGAACCCGTACAACATCTTTGATGGTATCATCGTCGTAATCAGGTATCGCAACCGCTTGCATTGCATCTCCAGAATCTTACAAACAATGTGTGGGGTTGGGAGGGCACAAATGGGCGTCAACAGGACCGGCTTTAAGCCAGTTGGACCCAACGCCTAAGGGGCCCCCACGTTAGGGTAATCTAGTCTTGTATGCATGTCACCCTTATTTAACTTATATGCAGAGTACATCATGAGGAAGGCAGGGCTGGATGATTCACAAGCTGGAATCAAGATTGCTGGGAGAAATATCAACAACCTCAGATATGCAGACGACACCACTCTAATGGCAGAAAGTGAGGAAGATCTCAAGAACCTTCTGATGAGGGTGAAAGAGGAAAGTGCCAAAATTGGCTTGAAGCTCAACATTAAAAAAACTAAGATCATGGCCACCACTCCCATCACTTCCTGGCAAATAGAAGGGGAAGAAATGGAAGCAGTGACAGACTTTATTTTCCTGGGCTCCAAGATCACCGCAGATGGTGACTGAAGCCATGAAATTAAAAGACGTTTACTTCTTGGGAGGAAAGCTATGGCGAACCTAGACAACTTAATCAAAAGCTGAGACATCACCCTGCCAACAAAGGTTCGCCTAGTCAAAGCGATGGTTTTCCCAGTAGCAATGTATGGCTGTGAGAGCTGGACCATAAGAAAGGCAGAGCGCCGAAGAATAGATCCTTTCGAATTATGGTGTTGGAGAAGACTCTTGAGAGTCCCCTGCACTGCAAGGAGAACCAATCGGTCAATCCTCCAGGAAGTCAAGCCTGATTGCTCCTTGGAAGGACAAATCCTGAAGCTGAAGCTCAAAGACTTTGGCCACCTCATGAGAAGAGAGGACTCTTTAGAAAAGACCCTCATGCTGGGGAAGATTGAGGGCAAAAGGAAAGGGGGGCGGCAGAGGATGAGATGGTTTGACAGTGTCACCGAAGCGATGTACATGAAGTTGGGTGAACTCAGGAGGCTAGTGGAGGACAGGGAGGCCTGGCATGCTGTGGTCCAGGGGGTCGCGAAGCGTCGGACACGACTTAGTGACTGAACAACAACAAGTCTTGTATGCAGTCTAATATTAAAATGTGCTGAGGTCCATTTGACCCATTTTAAGTGAATTGCCTTCCATTCTTCCACAGTAGAATAAAGCCTATAATAAACCAGCCAAATCCTTGCAGAGAGAGTCTGGGTGCAACTAGGGGGTGCCAGTTGGTCATTACTACTGTATATAATAATGCTGGTTCCTGATGGATGGATGGATGGGCAGCCCCAGCTAACGGCGAGTCTCTTGTCCAATCTTTTAGCGTCTGGGAGATCATTGGCCAGTCGGACGGGGGCCTCTCTGTGCTGAGAACGTTCCGGCTCCTGCGGGTCCTGAAACTGGTGCGCTTCATGCCCGCCCTCCGGCGCCAGCTGGTGGTTCTGATGAAGACCATGGACAACGTGGCCACCTTCTGCATGCTGCTCATGCTTTTCATCTTCATCTTCAGGTATGCGCCAGCATGCGCCTCTGTTCTCCCCCGCTAATTGGTTTTTCCGCTCATTCCGGCGCCACGGAATGACAATGGCGCCCGTTTGCCATGCGAGGGTGGGCGACGGCTCGAACGCACAATAGGCTGGCGGACTGGTGGTTGGCAGGTGGATTTCCCTCCGCACGGTCTCACCGAAGCGCTGGATCCTGCCACATCAGAGACAAAACGAAAGACGCCAAGCGACAATGGTAGCAAAACAATCGCTCCATTGTTCCCGGCCGCTGAAGCGAAGCCCGGCGTGTCATCTCCAAAAGCAGGATTCTGTAGCAAAGGATGTGAGGATTGTTCTCCACCTTCTCCCATTAGGCAGAAACTCCCACCTTTTGTTGCTATGCAAAGTGCTGTGCTTCTTTGTATTTAGACTGCAACGTTTCTGAGAGGGGAGGTGCTGGGGGGGGCACTTTGCAGAACGAAATGGGTGAACACAGAATAGCTCTTTACCAAGACGCCCCCCTTCTCTCCTTTCCAGCATTCTTGGAATGCATCTTTTTGGGTGCAAGTTTGGCTTGAAGACAGACACCGGGGATACCGTGCCGGACCGGAAGAATTTTGACTCCTTGCTGTGGGCAATTGTCACTGTCTTTCAGGTAAGAGAAGTGCGGGTGCCACTTTCTGTGGGCAAACCTCTCTTTCCACAGAGGGGCTGGCACATGGGCAATCCAGAGGCTTGACCAGCTGGGCCTTTCCTCAGATTCAGCAGGGCTCTTGCAATGTTCTTAGAGGTTCATAAGACCTGCCCTTCTTCACTGGGGTTACTTGAGCACAAGTAACAAGTAACCTTCACTGGGGTTACTTGCTGCCTCTGTTCTCTTTTATCATCCAAAGGACAAGAATTGTACTTTGTGAAATGAACGTGCTTTTGCAGGAGAGTTCCCTTGGGGGGGGGGAGACTTCCATGCCCTAGAAACTCTGGCTCAGTTCATTTCAGATGCTCCGGTCTGGATAAACAGGTGACGGAGATTAAATAAGTTATTGACATCAGCTGCGTCTTCGCTGGCATTTCCATTCTGTTCCTCTTAAGAGCAGGCTGCCGGTGTTGTTTTAGCAGCAAATCTTGTGGGTGAATGAACTCGGCCCCAGGAGCCAAGACTGAGCTCGGAGCTTGCAGGAAGGTTCAGGGAAGCTGTGTGGCTAAATGGAGGGGAGCACAGGCCTCTCGCCAGCAAGAACCCCTTGATAGCCCAGGCCTGCTTGACAGCAGCTTGAAGAGCCATTGTCTGGCCTAGGCCGAACTAGCGGAGGTCTTGCACAGACGTTCTCTCACCCCAAGGAAACCCTTGGCTGCCTCTCTGGCCCCACGGGATACAGCGGTGGCTGTTTCAGCCCCACCTTATCCCAGCAAGGGCAGCTGGGATAGAATTGGGCAGTCGGCCTTGTAGCACATGGTGGGACTTACTTCTGAGCAGACACGGCTAAGATGGCCCTGCAAGAGACAGCAAACTGGGCCTTTCCCCAGGTCGAATCTTGCTTTCTGCCTCAAACGCACTCTTTGTTGTTGTTGTTGTTAAGAATATTTAGGTGGTCTTAGGAAAGCCAGCCCTCAGTCTTCCTCTTCCTCTCATCTGCAGTATGGGCATAATCAGACTTCCCTTACAGGCTTGTCAGCTTTCCACAATATGTTGTTGTTGTTGTTGTTGTTGTTGTTGTTCAGTCGCTAAGTTGTGTCCGACTCATCTATCTATCTATCTATCTATCTACCTACCTACCTACCTACCTATCTTCCTACCTACCTACCTACCTACCTATCTATCTGTATACTGTATACTCAGTGGTGTCATCTAAATGATTTAAGAACAGGTACTCACTTTTGATTGGCACGTGTCGGGACCCGCCCACCAGAAGTGATGTCATAAGCCGGAAGTGATGTCATGGCAGGAAGTGACATAAAAAAGCCCGTTTTGAGGCCTCAGATGATTTTAAACTGACCCAACAGTTGCAACAGTATTCCACAGCACCCCCAGAACATGTGAAGGAGGCCTGGCATCATGTTAAAACCCCAGAGCAACTCATTTTTCAGTGGCAAGGAAAGGAAAGGCTCCGCTCACTGCCTGCCTGCCTGGCTCTGAGAACACGCAGGCAACTCAAACGTGCAGGAAATTCAAACGTTGCAGGGGGCGGAGTCGACGAGTGGGCGGGCGAATGGGCGGGGCCAGCCGTAATCCTAGAAACAGGTACTCACGTACCCCCGCGTACCCCCTGCATGACATCACTGTGTATACTGTATATATAACTGGAAGTGCAGAACAAGGCGCCCGACGTCTCTTTCCGCCCTTTCTGTGCAGATTCTCACGCAAGAGGACTGGAACGTCGTTCTGTACAACGGGATGGCCTCCACCTCGTCCTGGGCAGCCCTGTACTTCGTCGCGCTCATGACCTTTGGCAACTATGTGCTGTTCAACCTTCTGGTCGCCATCCTGGTGGAAGGTTTCCAAGCCGAGGTAAGGGCGGGACTCGGTGGAGGACTGTGAGACGGCTCTCCGTCCGCTCCTCGCGCCCGTCTTCCCCCAGGACAAATCTATTTGGCAGTTTGGGTTTTAAGTGAGAATTACGACCTCGTTTGTGTTTCAGAACTATAACCCTCTCCATAGCATATTTTATCAAGAAGCTTTTATGAAGTCATTAGCGTATGGAAATGATGCTGCTCCTTCCCCAAACTCAGCCTCTCGGAGCTCGGAGAATAATGACTTCGAAACGGGCTTTAATCACTTTTGGAGAATTTTTTTTCCCCCAACCACGTTCTGCAGGGACAGAGGAGCAGCTGCTGAATATTGTAGAATACTCAGTTGGCCTTTGGGGCAAAAGTAAAAGTCAAGGATAGAATGGGTGTCTAAGGGCCCAATCCTAACCTGGAGTTAGGCCAGCAAAGTTTGGCCGGCACAAGTTTCACCATAACGTATGTTTGGACCACTCTTGGAGTCAGAGAGGCCAGCACACAGGCATGCGCCATCCTCCCTGATTCGGAGAGTGGTCCAAACGTGCTTTGCGGTGATCCTGGTGCCAGCCAAACTTTGCTGGCCTAACTGTGCCAGCCTAACTCCAGGCTAGAACTCCAGGCACTCTAAAAAATCCATTTCTTGTAATGAGGCAGCCCTGATAAATAGCCTCCAGACTTAACGATGTGATCCAGCCTTCACCTGCCCCCATTGCCTATCATTGATGGGGGGGGGGACACCAGAAAAAAGAACCCCAAACACCTATATCCAGTGGTGTCATCTAAATGATTTAAGAACAGGTACTCACTTTTGATTGGCACGTGTCGGGACCCGCCCACCGGAAGTGACGTCATAAGCCGGAAGTGAGGTCGTGGCAGGGAGTGACATGAAAAAAGCCCTTTTTGAGGCCTCAGATGATTTTAAACTGACCCAACGGTTGCAACAGTATTCCACAGCACCCCCAGAACATGTGAAGGAGGCCTGGCATCATGTTAAAACCCCAGAGCAGCTCATTTTTCAGTGGCAAGGCAAGGAAAGGCTCCGCTCGCTGCCTGCCTGCCTGCCTGCCTGGCTCTGAGAACATGCAGGCAACTCAAACGTGCAGGAAATTCAAACGTTGCAGAGGGAGGAGTCGACGAGTGGGCGGGCGAATGGGCGGGGCCAGCTGTAATCCTAGAAACCGGTACTCGCGTACCCCCGCGTACCCCCTGCGTGACATCACTGCCTATATCCTTATATTGACACAAGCTAGCAAACTGCAGGAGCTCAGCTGTTTGCCAGGCAGCAGCTCTCTGATTTTTGAATCGCCGCAGGGCTTGAGGCAGTAAGTTATCTGGTCTTTACATCACCCTTGTTTTGATTAGAGGCTCTGCAGGACCCATCAGAAATCGCATGGGGCCCCGCCAAGTGGGTCCCGACTCACAGTTCGAGAAACGCGGCCTAAGCATCTTCCTGCTCCTTCCTTTGGAGGGTAATTGTCGCCAAGCTCAGCCGCATCGGTGGCAGTCCTTGTCGTCCGTCGGTCTAAGAGCTTTTCTACAGAAAACCTCAATTAGGGCTCCTTTGAAGAGAGACGGTTTTGCTGCAGGAAATTCCGTGTATTTAACTCTGGCTGATTGAATTTAAAACGGCGGAAACACCATTGACAAGGGGACGCAATGCACGTAGCTCCGAGCGCCTGCTAATTGACTTAAGCGGCTACGACGGCCAGGTCCTCTCCTCCTTTCAGGAGCTGCTCCTCACAACAGTTTGCAGCGCTTTTCCCTGGGCTGGCTTCACCTCGTGCCTTGAACTTCACCGATGGAAACTTTCTGATTGGGGGCAGTCGATGTCTGATGGCACGCATGGAACCCCGACACCTAACCCCCTGTCCAACATCCCTCCTGCAAGGATGGTTTCTTAGCCAAGAGTAGCCCTGAGTCCAGCAAGAACTGAAATGGCTATGATGGCAAGGAGCTTGTGGAACTCTTTGCCACCAGATGTGAGATGCTTGGCCGAGATGCCTTTAAAAGGGGATTGGACAGATTCCCAGATGAAAAGTCAACCGTGAGAAGTAGGCTCATGGTTGCAAGGGAGTGGCAGTGCAAGGGAGTGGCCACAGGATGCAGGTATCTGGTTGTCCTGTGCACTCCCTGAGGCACCTGGTGGGCCACTGTGAAATACAGGTAGCTGGACAAGATGGGCCTTTGGCCTGATCCAGCAGGGCTCTTCTGATGTTCTTAGGATAGTAAATGTTGTTTTATTTACCACATATTTCCCTCAGAATTTTACCTCAGAATTTACCTCAGAGTGCCAGTTACAAGGGAGTGGCCACAGGATGCAGGCATCTTGTTGCCTTGGGTGCTCCCTGGGGCATCTGGTGGGCCACTGTGAGATGCAGGAAGCTGGACTAGATGGGCCTTTGGCCTGATCCAGCATAGGGGCTCTTCTGATGTTCTTATGCTTATGTTCTCCTGGGCCTGAGTCCATAATATGGAAGAGCAGCCTGGGAGTTCTCAAAACGACATAACCGGCAAATCAAGACGCCTCTTATCTTCTCCACGCGGTGGTGGCAGGTCTGCATCCTGTTCCCATCCAAACGTCCTTGCTCAAAATCTAAGAATTTTTGTACATGCAACTCCAAGAGGAGGTCGGGGCCGACAACAGGGAAAAAAAAGATGCGTCAATTGCATGCAGCCAAGTTAAGTTTTCACAAGAGCCATAACAAAGCACCCCTTTTCTAGGCTATTCACTCCCTGTCTGCGGGAATGGCAGCAACTATGTCCTCTAGAAATATGTAATTATAGACTAAAGGAGGAAAAAACAGGGCTGTTTTGTGTTGCTGGTGGTTTTAACAACTCCTGGTGGAGCTGTTACGGGCTGAGATTTAAATGTGCGGAGAGGGTTGTCCTTCCTTTTCCTTTTTTTTTTTAAATAAAAAGGCTGAATTGTTCATTTGGCAGTACGAAGGATCTTCCCAGCAACCTCAGCCATGTGCAGTCGGCTGTTTTCTCCTCTGCTTTCTTCAGAAGGATTCTTGATCGTGTTGCACCTGGGTGTGTGTGTGTGTGTGTGTGTGTGTGTGTGTGTGTGTGTGTGTGTG
>JAJKFI010015362.1:0-10755 GCA_029204185.1 Lerista edwardsae
GGTCCACAAGCCCCCAACTCTGCTATAAACACTCCAAATTCACAACACAGGTCTGAGTTAACCCATTGCTGGGGCTTACCTTGGGGCAAAGGAGCAAATGTAAGCTCCTCCTTACCCCGAGGAGACCTCCAGCAGATGAATTTACCCTAGAGGATAATGCAGCATAGCCCGCACCTGGGCCACTGCATTGCCGCATAAGGATTTAAATTGGATTGGGCTGCCCATGATGAAAATAGGTTTGTACAAAGGCAATTGGGCAAAAAACAACTAAATGTGCTTTAAAAAGAGAAAACAATGAAATTGCACCAGGACAACCACCACAAGAATCTTTGAAATAATTATTTCTTGCATCTCAAGCTTCTTCCCCCAAAAGTTACTGCATTATAAATCTAATACTGTAGCAATCCAGCATATCTATTGCACTGTGATTGTGCAACCAATTGTAACTTACCTTCATGTGCTTATCCATCACTTCCTTCCGCTAAATGTGGCAAGAAGCATATTCAGCTAGTATGCATTAGAAATCCCTAGTTCAGCACCGTTCCCATGATGGACCCCAGTGGGGGCAGGGGTCTACGGTATTGCCCCTCTCATGTGTTGCCATTGACCCAGTGGCACAGTGCAGGCAGGCTCCCTCCTCATCCCCAGCGCTCTACTGTCCTTTCTAAAGGCAGAGAACATGGGGAAGAGAATCAGGAAGTGGACAGAGGTGCTCCTGTGGGTGTCTCCTCTGCCCTGCTTCCTTCTCATCTTCTTTTGAAATGGTAACAAGGAGCCAGGGAAGGGAAGGGTGGCTGTGGGTGACTGCTGACAGCCACAAGAGCAAGCTATTTTCATATATTTTCAGCATGCCATAGCACATCAGTGTGCTGTGAATGGTCCCCAGGTGTTCCGCAGGAGTTTAGGGGAAACTTAGTAGGGCTATTGGGGGATGTGAGCCTCCCCCACCAGCTGCAGCATGGTGTGTCTTGTCAATTGTTAAAAAACTGATGGTGTGCCTTGACAATGTTAGCGTTTTGTCAGTGTGCCGTGAGCTGAAAAAAGTTGCAAATTTATGCGCTAGAGGAACAAGACTTTTGTATTGTCAAGTAGGCAACACTGCGTTCTGTTGGCTGAACTAAAAAGTGAACAGAGCTGAAGGAAGACTTTGGTGGAAATAAGGTATGTCACAGATCTGTAATGAGGGATATTGAACTTGTGAGTGTGTGTATTTATTCATGCACACACATGCATGCAGGTGCACCGGAGATTTCTGGAACACTTTGTTCTGAGGGTCACTGATGGCCATGGTAACGCAATCTGATCTCCAGCTTGAATACCTGTGAGACCTCATGACAAATGTGCCAGTCACAATGTACACATATAACATATGTACCTTTCTACTAAGCTAGCTGAAATTCTTCTCTTTGGGATTGTGATAGGATTGTTTGCTATGTAAATTATCAGTCCTGAACTTCTGAGTGCACCGGATTTTATTTTATTTTATGCCAACTTGGCAATTAATCATATCCCTACAGATTTTATTGTGATATATTGCTGTAGCCAAATTCTGTGGCATCCTTTTCTTTGAGCTACACCCCTGGAGTCATTCAGGCATACAGATGTGTTCTTCATATATCATGGCTGCTTTATTATAAACAGTTGCATGGTCAACCTCTTGCAATTCATCATATATTTGCTCAAATGCCACTATTGGCTGGAGACACTATGAAAAAAATGTTGTGACTTTAAATCAATATTACACATTTTATAGACTGATTATGTACAGTGACAAACCATGATTTTAATAGCAAGGAGTATGACTTTCAGTATCCTGTTCCTGAATCCAGCTATTCCAGAGATACAATAGTTTTTTTTTTTTTAACACTGATGTACTAAATTCCATCAACAGGAGCTGCATGACTAATCCTATGTAAGCACATCCAGGCAGTGCACTACTGAGAGCACCACTAGAAAATGCTTTCTGGCACATTTTCAGCAGTGGCTGACAGCGGAATGCATGTTCTGCTGCTGGTCAAGCCCATAAGATTGGTCCGTGAATAACATTATGTCATGCTGGGCATGGATCTCTAAGGGCACAATCCTAACTTGGAGTTAGGCCAGCACAGCTCACTTGTACCAGCCCAGGAGTGTTGCAAATGTGCCATAACGTGTGTTTAGACCACTCTCGGAGTCATGCGCCGGCCTTCCTGACTCCAAGAGTGGTGCAAACGTGCTTTACGGCGCGTTTACAGCACTCCTGGGTTAGGATTACACCTTAAAGAATACTATTTGAGCCAGTTAACAACCCATTTTGACATACAATAATGTGAAAAACAGCCCCCAAGCAGAAATATAATGTAAAAAATAGCCAGGGAACGTGTTCAAAAAGCTCTGAGAAGTTTTTGTTGAAGTTGGCACTCCTACACCGTTATGTACACCATTATAATTATCCTCATTATGTAACAGTGCCACTCGCACTGATGAGGCATTGACAAAATTGAGCTGGGTGTAAACATTTGTGCACAAAGTAAAATGGGTGATCTTGGACTTTATACAGGTCATCATATGCAACCTCTTCCTCTCTTCCCTTAATAGACCCTCTGAGATCTTGTATGTCTATCATGCAGATGAGTAATACCCCATTTGGAAGAGTGGTAAGGTACAAATAATTAGGAGAATATAGAGGTCATACATGGTCAGTGTGTGTGTGTGTGGGGGGGAGTCACCATATGATGAATTCAGCGCAGTTTGCCTAGAGGGAAGAAAACGATTTTGGAGGCAATATGTTGACAGCTTTTAAATATTTAAAATTATGTCACAAGGATGATAGAATACAGTTTCCATGTTCACTGAGGACAGGACAAGAAGCAATGGTTTTAAATGCTAGAAAGTGAGATAGCATGAAGAGCAATCTTATGTATATTTACTCATAAGGAAGTCCTGCTATGTTCCCTGAGACTTTCTGATTAAGATGGCAGTTTTTGAGAAAGGGGTTATTTGTAGTTATGATTAACTATAAAACTTCCTGTTAAAGTGCCTATAGAAAGGTGTTATACTGCAGTGGACTGATCTCCGTGAAGATCCCCTTCTCTCTCTGCAGCTGTGTTATCTTCTTTTCCAATAGCACACAGTGATCTCTGATCACCCCTTCTGATCCTCAGGCTGCTGAGCTGAGAATTTACCAATGAGCAGTGCTCAAAATGTTTAAGAACATTCCATGGTACCTAAGAAGAACATCCACCACTTTCTGGACATGTTTTATTTCAGGGGGAAAACAAAAAAACAGAAGCCACAGTTTTGGCAGCTCATCCTGTGATATTACATCCTGTGTAATATCCTGTGATATTACAGGAGCTCAACCATTATCTGGAGGAGACAGTGTCATCACAACGAAATGAATCCAGAGCTATTGGATTCACCTCTTACTTGCAATCTTCCATGGCATCGTAGCAATTCTGCCAATGGCTTGCAACTCTAATATGTCTCAAGTGTAATGGAACAAACTAAAAATCTACTGAAGTGTTTTTATTAGATGAATTTTATATATTATAATGTTTGCTTTTTTTGTTCTATCCCAGCGATGAATTGTTTACTAATCATTTACTAATGAATCATTTACTCAGCCAGATTGAGCCTTTAGAAAGTGGAGTGTTCGTTTATATCATGAACATTTCCATATGGGGCATCACAATGTTTTCCAAAACCTGAAAAATACTCACTTTAACCCAGCTTTGCTTTGCTTTGCTTTTAAATCTATCATCAGGTACCAAATGACAAAATCTGAATCAATTGCAACATTTGAGCCATCGCGTAAGTATTACGGAACAGCAGATTGAAGCAGTTAGGCTCTAATGGGTGACCTGATATAGTCCTTTATAAGAAACAGATTCAAGCTGTATAGATATGTAGCTGCCATTCAAGATAATCTACATGAGATTATCTACTGAGATCACCTGCACCCTAGATCATACAGGGAGTTCCGAACCAGGATTGGACATGTTGCTAAATACATAATATACCATATGGCATCCCTGCTACCCAGACAAAGGGCACCTTTTAAACTGGTGTCCTCTTATAGTTTGCTGTGGGAGAGAAACTGTCCTCTTTGCCCCAGCATGGCGTCTTTTCCAGTGGCTGTTGCTGGTATTTCTTCTGTATTATTAAGGGGGTGTTAACCCTTCTTAATTTATGCATGTACCGGCATGCTCTGGTATCTGCTGAGGTTCCATTCCCAACCCCACTGTGGATACCTGAAACTGTGGATACTGGGGACACCTTTTTAAAGATAGGGGAACATTAGTGGTTTTGCTGCAACAAGGTAGAAAAAAGAGGTTTATTTAATGTTCCCCTTCCTTTTTAATAGGAGTCCCAGTATCCATGATATCTGTGGATAACTGAGACAGTGGATACCATTACCAGTGGATACTGGGGCATGCCTGTTTATGTAATATCTATTCCAGCCAGAATCTGGAAATCTTTGCATTGCCAGATCCCATACTAGGGTTGCTGGATCCGAGGTTTTTGGCCTAGGACTTGAGGCTTTCAAAGGCTGCCTCAGGCCATCTCCGCAAGTCTACCAGATCTCAGGTTTTCAGCTTTTCCTTTAAAGGAAGTTCAAACCTAGATTAGTGTTGTGCCCCTGGAACCTCTCACTACTCAGTATCAAAAATAACTGAGTTATTATTAACTTAGTTGTTATTATGTTAACTAAAATGTTGTTATTTTAAATAAGCTAAACATAAGGTGATGTTGAAACTATGAGGGAGTAAGAGCCACTATGACTACAACCCTATGTTTCTTTTCCTGTGAGTATGCCCCATTAAACTACGATGGGTAAAATGGAATAGGACTGGGCTCTAAGCAGCCTTCTCCTGATCTGAAAAGGGAGACGTTTCCAAAGCTTTTCTGTGCCCAGATAGGATGCGAAATCTTGTGGTAAGAGAGATTTGCCCATATCTGCAATTAGCTGTCCGCAGGGTTTCCCCAAGGCACATTTGCATACAGAATTTCCAGTCACAGCTGGTTGCATAGACAGACTGGCGGACCTGGATTTCCCAGACAACAAAGGTTCATTAACTTAGATATGAGTTCAAAACCCAGGATATCACTGAACTTCACAGTTGCCGGACAGTATTTCTTCATGCTTGGATTAGTGAGCAATGTTGATAATGCGGCCGCTTGATTAGCTGGGATTTCCACCAATGCCAGGAGGCTGGCTGGCTGGAGGCAGCGTCCTAATTCATGCGCATGTGTTGTGTACTCAGTCTTGACACTGCCTGTGAGCAACCAAAGCTGGAGCCTTGCAAGATAAGGGTTGGCTCATCACCTCTCCTTCGCTCCAGATGCGTAATATCTTTTGTTACCTCTTCAGTTTCCAGGGCTTCGCCCATCTTGGTCCTGCCCTCTCCATCCCAGAATCTGCTGCTGTATATCAGATTGTCAAACAACTTGTATAAGATTTTTGACTCCTTCCGTAGTGATCTTCAGAGAACATTAAAAGATTGGTAACTATTAATTGTATTATGTAGAGATCGTTTCCAGAGAAGGACTAAAGCTGCAATCCTATACACACTTTTCTGGGAGTGAGCCCCCTTCATGCAACAATAGGACATACATTTGCTCAGACATGCATGGAATTGCACTGTTAGGCCTACTTATTATTTGCTAGTTTGGATATGCTTGATTTTATTGAATTTTTATTGATTTTATTGATGTTTTTATTGATTTAAACACATTTTTATTAGTCACCTTGAGGTCAGATCAGATAAGAAGCAGGCTCTAAACACAATTAGTGAGTGAGTGAGTGAGTGAGTGAGTGAGTGAGTGAGTGAGTGAGTGAGTGAGTGATCAATTAATTAATTTTAGAATAATCATATCTTGCTCTTCTCCTTTCACATTCAGGGAAGCTCACGTTATACGATATACACAATCAAAAACAAAAAATCCCAAAAACTGAAACAAATACAAAAAATAAAAGAGGAAAACTAAAAATAAAAACGAAAAAATGTGTTAAGTGTCATTTATAATAATGCAGTTGATGACAGAAGATTATGTGTGATGAAAACTTCTGTATATCTTATGGTAGGAAGTCTACAAGACTAACAGAGAAAATGCCCTTTCTCAAGCTAGCACCATTCCCACTTCAGAAGGTGGCAAGACTCACAAGAGAGAGGTTTTTTCCCCACTCCTTTTTGGAGACGCCAGGATTTGAACCTGGGGCTTTCTGCCAGCAAAGCACGTGTTCCAGCATTGAGATGTGAATTTTGTTCCTGCATCAGGACCTGCTGTAGCCTTGATCCAACAACTAGGTTTAGAGCAGGACCACTCTGTGTGTGTGGGGAGGGGGAGGTAGTGATCATTTTCCATCTCATCAACTGGATTGCCGGAATTTCTCCTTAACACAATCACCGCTCTATTTTCATATACCTCTTGCTTCTGGGTTAGCAGAAGCCAACAGATAGGGAGTAGTTTAAGCCCTGATATATTTACTGTGATGACCCCTAGCCTACATTATGTCAACTGAAATATTTCCCAGGTTTTTGTTCCATTTTGGTTCACCCATTTAACAATCTGTTTTCACTTTATCAGAAAATCTGTCAAATTCATGAAGATACAGAGTAGGTAAAATGATCTATTTAATGGGGCCAACTTGGGTTGGTGTAGAACGCTGCAAGTCTTCAAGTCAATTCCAAACCTCATGCAAATCCATTGGACCCAGAAATCCAGCAGTTGCAGGGGATCTCCACTTATATTTTTGCAATGCTTTAAAACAATTCTAGGAACCACACAAGGAGTAAACATTGTAAATATTGTTTGCTGTATCTTCAGCAGAAATCATACTTAATTGATCCTCAAAAAGGTAAAGGTAATAAAAAACTATGTGCCAATCTTATCTGTTAGTTTTTCATAGAGCTAACAAATAAAACAAAACCATTTTAATATAAAAGCAAAACATGCGGATATAAACAAATGGACCAATCATATATGGACCAATCATAACTGGGCTGACATGCGCGGGGGATTACGACAGTGGAACATAGTTCTGCTGTTGTAAAATGGTTTCCAGTGGCACGCTCAGCATGCCGCCTGCAGCCATTTTGAGTGCACTGCCACAACCACCAGCAGCAGGGCAGGTGAGATGACAGAGAGGATGGAACGGGGCAGGATGGGGGAGGAACACGAATGGTCCTGAAAGGGGTGGAGGGCAGAGAGGGAGGCAGTATCAGTATCGTTTATCTTCCTTACCACCGCCATTACACACCTCAGATTTACACCTGCTGTTAGCAGGCGCAGATCCAAGGAGAAGCATGGTGACAGTGGAGAATTTTCCCAGAGTACACAAAAAGTTCATGCGCCCCGAGGAGACCTGTCTGACTGTATCCCTCCCACAAATACAGTGCAGACTCCACTGGTGCGGCTGTATCTGTGAGGGGGAGATTTGGGTGGGACTCGGCTGTAAGAATGGTTTTTCAACAATTAAACACTTGGACACGGCTTTTTGACATGCATAAAAATCCCTATAGTTTTAAAGATAATAAAGGGAAATTCTGTAACGCTGAAATATAATAAAGCCTCTAATGCAAAACAGTCTTTCAATACATTCTGACTGTATTTCTAGCCTACCCTTGAGCACATTTTCTTTTCATTGGAAACATTTTGACTGCCCTGTTTGTCCATATATTGGTTTCAGATCAGGAATATTTATGGAAATAACTGTATGTGCGGTAAAGTTTGAACCTTTCAAACAAAACAAAAAAATCAGTTCTGCCAGCCTACATTGGAAGCTGTTCCCAAAAAACTCAGAGGACAGGAATTGATCGAATTCTGCTTCTGATGCAGCACTGGAAACATGCTCTGAACTCCAAGCACGGAGAGTGAAAAATAATGCACTCTGCAGGACTGGGGAGCAGGGGGAAGACCGGCTGAAACCAAAGGCCCTTTACAACAAGGTAAAAAAGTCAACGTTAAATTGTAGGTGGTGCTTGAGATACTCATGCAGATTTATTTTCCTGTATCTTTATGAGGAGTCCAGAGCATGTAAAATATAAGGTTTGCCTGAGCATTTTTCAAAACCAACAAAAAGTTGGAGGAGTTTGAAAATGTGGGTCAGATCTGCTTGGCCTTCTTGGCTCAAAGCCTTTGTGTTTCTTTAAATATGTCTTCATCTTTTGACAGTCCTCTGTCTAGAGCTGATCAGACCAACTCCGAAGTCTATAAGCTGTAAAAAGCCTGGCCTCCCTGTCTCTGAGAGTGGTCCAAACGTGCTTTACAGTGCATTTGCAACATTCTTGGGCAACCTGTGCCGGCCCAACTCCAGGTTAGGATGGTTCCCTGACTCTGATGTCTGACTGAACAAAGCTTGTTCTGGAGTTTTCACCCAGCTCTGTCCTGTGGTATGCTCAGTGGCATCACTAGTGGGGTGTGGGTCACACCAGGTTACGTGTGTGTGTGCGTGTGCGTGTGTGTGTGTGTGTGTGTGTGTGTGTGTGCGCGCGTGCGCGTGTATAACATCACTATTGTCCAAAATTGTAAAATCATGGTATTTTAAAATACCATCCTGTTAGATATCATTCGATGTGGAATTTACAGCAGAGTACAATGAAACAAACTGCGCTGACATATCTGTATTCTATCAAACGTTACAACCAGAAAATCAGAAAAAGAAATCTGCCTCTGTAACAAAAAGTTGATTCAGTTTAACCCAAAAACTGACCAAAGAAACTGATTGTCCTGAGAGCAAATGAGGTCTTGTTATGACACAGCAGGGAACCAGCAAGGTGTTATTATGAGTCAGCTGTCATTTCTATGTATCAGAACTAATATTAGAACTCTTATTTAGTTGTGTGAGTGTAATCAAATTGGCCACTGGGGTTTTTGTTGGTTACTGATTTGTGGGGAGAACATTACTGTTAAACAAACAAACAAACAAACAAACCCACCCACCCTAGTGATGCCACTGCATTTGGGTTATACATATCATATTGTAATTTGTATTGTCTGGTACGGAAGAAGGTTCATCATGGGGAGGTGACCTACTGACCTCCCACACCAGGTGATGCAAACCCTAGTGATGCCACTGGCTATGCTATTTGCCTCTGCCCCCTCAGATTGACAACCAGTCCCCCCCCACCATGAATCTGGCTAGCCAGGGGGGTTGACCCCACTGAGAGTCCTGAAATGAATTTCGCTTACTTGGGAGTCTATTCTATATTATCAATAGCGTCTGTTTCCACCTATCACCTTTCAGAGTGAGGTACCAAAGCCTACATACTTGAACCTGTTGTTTCTCTCTTAACCATGCCAGTTTCCCCACTCAGAGCACTTTCCCTGTGCTCTACACGCAGAACTGTGACTTGCATAGAAAGGAATGGGGAAGATGTGCAAACGGAACTCTGGATCAGGGCAACCAT
Source organism: Lerista edwardsae (assembly GCA_029204185.1). NCBI lineage: Eukaryota > Metazoa > Chordata > Lepidosauria > Squamata > Scincidae > Lerista > Lerista edwardsae. The sequence continues at coordinate 9,393 of JAJKFI010015362.1, forward strand.
ATCGGAAAGAATCCAGAGTAATAGATCGTATTACATCATTAAAGTTTGTCACCTGTCAGCAGATTGGCAGAGAAGATGAATGTTTGAAAATGCAGGTATGTAGAATCTCACTCGTAATGACTAATGACAGCTATAAAGGTATTCATGATGCACATGTGGAAGTAATCCTAGCAGACACCAGATTTTCCAGAGGACTTTGAAATGCACCTCGAACATTCAATTCACCATTGCAAAGAAATTTCAGTTTGTACAAAATAGCAATTTCAGTATACGTGCAAATGTATAATTAAGAATACAGACTGTTTACAAGCAGCACACACATGGCAGCAATCCAGAGAGTGTCCAGTGGTACAAAGCAGTTCCTTTTCATCAGCTTACCCCCAGCAAAATCCCTGTAGTTTCAAAGTTAAGGTGTGCTTGCTGGGCCCCTAACCAGCAAGGGGAATTTGGCGTAAGAGCTCATGAAAGCTATGGGTGGGATTGCATAGGCACCCCAGGTTTCCCTTTCGCCAGAGGCCAACTCCCACACTGCTTGTTAAGCTTGGGATAGTATAACATTCTGAACACCATCCAGTCAAAACAAAACAAAACAAAAAACAAAAAACCTTTCCCACCTCTTTCCACAGGAGAGAGTACTGAACTCTTCCGTTCAACTTAATGGTGCTTAAAGATGCTTGATTTTGGTTAGATCATATCCATAATTTAGATGCTTCTGTGTTAAAATTGTCTGAAAAGATGGGTGTACACACAACTTACTGGATCATGGTCACTGACTCTGGAATTAACTGGAGTTGCTTATTTAGTGAGCAATCCTAACCTGGAGTTAGGCCAGCACAAGTCCCTTGTGCCAGGCCAGGAGAGTTGCAAACACACTGTAAAGTGCGTTTGGACTACTCTCGGAGTCAGGGAAGATGGTCATGTCCATGCACCAGCCTCTCTGATTCCAAGAGTGGTGCAAATGCGTTTTACAGCATGTTTTCAACAGTCCTGGGCCAGCACAGTTAGGCCAGCAAAGGAACACGTGTTTGGACCACTCTCAGAGTCAGGGAGGATGCTCACCTCTATGTGCTGGCCTCTCGGACTCCAAGACTGGTTTACTGTATCCCCTGTGCCGGCCAAACTTTGCTGGCCTAACTGTGCCAGCCTAACTCCAGGTTAGAATTGCGCCCTCAATCATATTACCACAAGAGTACCTATGTCATGCAAATTACTCTCACTTGATAGTTTAGTGATCAAAATGAGGCTGCATAATATTTCAGTTCAGGCATCAAAATCCGCATTAAACTCCACATCCATACATAACAGAGTTTCCCTCTCCCCCAACTACCAAATATTGGTATTTCTGAGATGGAAAGTATCATGT
>JAJKFI010015363.1:0-10754 GCA_029204185.1 Lerista edwardsae
GGTCCACAAGCCCCCAACTCTGCTATAAACACTCCAAATTCACAACACAGGTCTGAGTTAACCCATTGCTGGGGCTTACCTTGGGGCAAAGGAGCAAATGTAAGCTCCTCCTTACCCCGAGGAGACCTCCAGCAGATGAATTTACCCTAGAGGATAATGCAGCATAGCCCGCACCTGGGCCACTGCATTGCCGCATAAGGATTTAAATTGGATTGGGCTGCCCATGATGAAAATAGGTTTGTACAAAGGCAATTGGGCAAAAAACAACTAAATGTGCTTTAAAAAGAGAAAACAATGAAATTGCACCAGGACAACCACCACAAGAATCTTTGAAATAATTATTTCTTGCATCTCAAGCTTCTTCCCCCAAAAGTTACTGCATTATAAATCTAATACTGTAGCAATCCAGCATATCTATTGCACTGTGATTGTGCAACCAATTGTAACTTACCTTCATGTGCTTATCCATCACTTCCTTCCGCTAAATGTGGCAAGAAGCATATTCAGCTAGTATGCATTAGAAATCCCTAGTTCAGCACCGTTCCCATGATGGACCCCAGTGGGGGCAGGGGTCTACGGTATTGCCCCTCTCATGTGTTGCCATTGACCCAGTGGCACAGTGCAGGCAGGCTCCCTCCTCATCCCCAGCGCTCTACTGTCCTTTCTAAAGGCAGAGAACATGGGGAAGAGAATCAGGAAGTGGACAGAGGTGCTCCTGTGGGTGTCTCCTCTGCCCTGCTTCCTTCTCATCTTCTTTTGAAATGGTAACAAGGAGCCAGGGAAGGGAAGGGTGGCTGTGGGTGACTGCTGACAGCCACAAGAGCAAGCTATTTTCATATATTTTCAGCATGCCATAGCACATCAGTGTGCTGTGAATGGTCCCCAGGTGTTCCGCAGGAGTTTAGGGGAAACTTAGTAGGGCTATTGGGGGATGTGAGCCTCCCCCACCAGCTGCAGCATGGTGTGTCTTGTCAATTGTTAAAAAACTGATGGTGTGCCTTGACAATGTTAGCGTTTTGTCAGTGTGCCGTGAGCTGAAAAAAGTTGCAAATTTATGCGCTAGAGGAACAAGACTTTTGTATTGTCAAGTAGGCAACACTGCGTTCTGTTGGCTGAACTAAAAAGTGAACAGAGCTGAAGGAAGACTTTGGTGGAAATAAGGTATGTCACAGATCTGTAATGAGGGATATTGAACTTGTGAGTGTGTGTATTTATTCATGCACACACATGCATGCAGGTGCACCGGAGATTTCTGGAACACTTTGTTCTGAGGGTCACTGATGGCCATGGTAACGCAATCTGATCTCCAGCTTGAATACCTGTGAGACCTCATGACAAATGTGCCAGTCACAATGTACACATATAACATATGTACCTTTCTACTAAGCTAGCTGAAATTCTTCTCTTTGGGATTGTGATAGGATTGTTTGCTATGTAAATTATCAGTCCTGAACTTCTGAGTGCACCGGATTTTATTTTATTTTATGCCAACTTGGCAATTAATCATATCCCTACAGATTTTATTGTGATATATTGCTGTAGCCAAATTCTGTGGCATCCTTTTCTTTGAGCTACACCCCTGGAGTCATTCAGGCATACAGATGTGTTCTTCATATATCATGGCTGCTTTATTATAAACAGTTGCATGGTCAACCTCTTGCAATTCATCATATATTTGCTCAAATGCCACTATTGGCTGGAGACACTATGAAAAAAATGTTGTGACTTTAAATCAATATTACACATTTTATAGACTGATTATGTACAGTGACAAACCATGATTTTAATAGCAAGGAGTATGACTTTCAGTATCCTGTTCCTGAATCCAGCTATTCCAGAGATACAATAGTTTTTTTTTTTTTTAACACTGATGTACTAAATTCCATCAACAGGAGCTGCATGACTAATCCTATGTAAGCACATCCAGGCAGTGCACTACTGAGAGCACCACTAGAAAATGCTTTCTGGCACATTTTCAGCAGTGGCTGACAGCGGAATGCATGTTCTGCTGCTGGTCAAGCCCATAAGATTGGTCCGTGAATAACATTATGTCATGCTGGGCATGGATCTCTAAGGGCACAATCCTAACTTGGAGTTAGGCCAGCACAGCTCACTTGTACCAGCCCAGGAGTGTTGCAAATGTGCCATAACGTGTGTTTAGACCACTCTCGGAGTCATGCGCCGGCCTTCCTGACTCCAAGAGTGGTGCAAACGTGCTTTACGGCGCGTTTACAGCACTCCTGGGTTAGGATTACACCTTAAAGAATACTATTTGAGCCAGTTAACAACCCATTTTGACATACAATAATGTGAAAAACAGCCCCCAAGCAGAAATATAATGTAAAAAATAGCCAGGGAACGTGTTCAAAAAGCTCTGAGAAGTTTTTGTTGAAGTTGGCACTCCTACACCGTTATGTACACCATTATAATTATCCTCATTATGTAACAGTGCCACTCGCACTGATGAGGCATTGACAAAATTGAGCTGGGTGTAAACATTTGTGCACAAAGTAAAATGGGTGATCTTGGACTTTATACAGGTCATCATATGCAACCTCTTCCTCTCTTCCCTTAATAGACCCTCTGAGATCTTGTATGTCTATCATGCAGATGAGTAATACCCCATTTGGAAGAGTGGTAAGGTACAAATAATTAGGAGAATATAGAGGTCATACATGGTCAGTGTGTGTGTGTGGGGGGGAGTCACCATATGATGAATTCAGCGCAGTTTGCCTAGAGGGAAGAAAACGATTTTGGAGGCAATATGTTGACAGCTTTTAAATATTTAAAATTATGTCACAAGGATGATAGAATACAGTTTCCATGTTCACTGAGGACAGGACAAGAAGCAATGGTTTTAAATGCTAGAAAGTGAGATAGCATGAAGAGCAATCTTATGTATATTTACTCATAAGGAAGTCCTGCTATGTTCCCTGAGACTTTCTGATTAAGATGGCAGTTTTTGAGAAAGGGGTTATTTGTAGTTATGATTAACTATAAAACTTCCTGTTAAAGTGCCTATAGAAAGGTGTTATACTGCAGTGGACTGATCTCCGTGAAGATCCCCTTCTCTCTCTGCAGCTGTGTTATCTTCTTTTCCAATAGCACACAGTGATCTCTGATCACCCCTTCTGATCCTCAGGCTGCTGAGCTGAGAATTTACCAATGAGCAGTGCTCAAAATGTTTAAGAACATTCCATGGTACCTAAGAAGAACATCCACCACTTTCTGGACATGTTTTATTTCAGGGGGAAAACAAAAAAACAGAAGCCACAGTTTTGGCAGCTCATCCTGTGATATTACATCCTGTGTAATATCCTGTGATATTACAGGAGCTCAACCATTATCTGGAGGAGACAGTGTCATCACAACGAAATGAATCCAGAGCTATTGGATTCACCTCTTACTTGCAATCTTCCATGGCATCGTAGCAATTCTGCCAATGGCTTGCAACTCTAATATGTCTCAAGTGTAATGGAACAAACTAAAAATCTACTGAAGTGTTTTTATTAGATGAATTTTATATATTATAATGTTTGCTTTTTTTGTTCTATCCCAGCGATGAATTGTTTACTAATCATTTACTAATGAATCATTTACTCAGCCAGATTGAGCCTTTAGAAAGTGGAGTGTTCGTTTATATCATGAACATTTCCATATGGGGCATCACAATGTTTTCCAAAACCTGAAAAATACTCACTTTAACCCAGCTTTGCTTTGCTTTGCTTTTAAATCTATCATCAGGTACCAAATGACAAAATCTGAATCAATTGCAACATTTGAGCCATCGCGTAAGTATTACGGAACAGCAGATTGAAGCAGTTAGGCTCTAATGGGTGACCTGATATAGTCCTTTATAAGAAACAGATTCAAGCTGTATAGATATGTAGCTGCCATTCAAGATAATCTACATGAGATTATCTACTGAGATCACCTGCACCCTAGATCATACAGGGAGTTCCGAACCAGGATTGGACATGTTGCTAAATACATAATATACCATATGGCATCCCTGCTACCCAGACAAAGGGCACCTTTTAAACTGGTGTCCTCTTATAGTTTGCTGTGGGAGAGAAACTGTCCTCTTTGCCCCAGCATGGCGTCTTTTCCAGTGGCTGTTGCTGGTATTTCTTCTGTATTATTAAGGGGGTGTTAACCCTTCTTAATTTATGCATGTACCGGCATGCTCTGGTATCTGCTGAGGTTCCATTCCCAACCCCACTGTGGATACCTGAAACTGTGGATACTGGGGACACCTTTTTAAAGATAGGGGAACATTAGTGGTTTTGCTGCAACAAGGTAGAAAAAAGAGGTTTATTTAATGTTCCCCTTCCTTTTTAATAGGAGTCCCAGTATCCATGATATCTGTGGATAACTGAGACAGTGGATACCATTACCAGTGGATACTGGGGCATGCCTGTTTATGTAATATCTATTCCAGCCAGAATCTGGAAATCTTTGCATTGCCAGATCCCATACTAGGGTTGCTGGATCCGAGGTTTTTGGCCTAGGACTTGAGGCTTTCAAAGGCTGCCTCAGGCCATCTCCGCAAGTCTACCAGATCTCAGGTTTTCAGCTTTTCCTTTAAAGGAAGTTCAAACCTAGATTAGTGTTGTGCCCCTGGAACCTCTCACTACTCAGTATCAAAAATAACTGAGTTATTATTAACTTAGTTGTTATTATGTTAACTAAAATGTTGTTATTTTAAATAAGCTAAACATAAGGTGATGTTGAAACTATGAGGGAGTAAGAGCCACTATGACTACAACCCTATGTTTCTTTTCCTGTGAGTATGCCCCATTAAACTACGATGGGTAAAATGGAATAGGACTGGGCTCTAAGCAGCCTTCTCCTGATCTGAAAAGGGAGACGTTTCCAAAGCTTTTCTGTGCCCAGATAGGATGCGAAATCTTGTGGTAAGAGAGATTTGCCCATATCTGCAATTAGCTGTCCGCAGGGTTTCCCCAAGGCACATTTGCATACAGAATTTCCAGTCACAGCTGGTTGCATAGACAGACTGGCGGACCTGGATTTCCCAGACAACAAAGGTTCATTAACTTAGATATGAGTTCAAAACCCAGGATATCACTGAACTTCACAGTTGCCGGACAGTATTTCTTCATGCTTGGATTAGTGAGCAATGTTGATAATGCGGCCGCTTGATTAGCTGGGATTTCCACCAATGCCAGGAGGCTGGCTGGCTGGAGGCAGCGTCCTAATTCATGCGCATGTGTTGTGTACTCAGTCTTGACACTGCCTGTGAGCAACCAAAGCTGGAGCCTTGCAAGATAAGGGTTGGCTCATCACCTCTCCTTCGCTCCAGATGCGTAATATCTTTTGTTACCTCTTCAGTTTCCAGGGCTTCGCCCATCTTGGTCCTGCCCTCTCCATCCCAGAATCTGCTGCTGTATATCAGATTGTCAAACAACTTGTATAAGATTTTTGACTCCTTCCGTAGTGATCTTCAGAGAACATTAAAAGATTGGTAACTATTAATTGTATTATGTAGAGATCGTTTCCAGAGAAGGACTAAAGCTGCAATCCTATACACACTTTTCTGGGAGTGAGCCCCCCTTCATGCAACAATAGGACATACATTTGCTCAGACATGCATGGAATTGCACTGTTAGGCCTACTTATTATTTGCTAGTTTGGATATGCTTGATTTTATTGAATTTTTATTGATTTTATTGATGTTTTTATTGATTTAAACACATTTTTATTAGTCACCTTGAGGTCAGATCAGATAAGAAGCAGGCTCTAAACACAATTAGTGAGTGAGTGAGTGAGTGAGTGAGTGAGTGAGTGAGTGAGTGAGTGAGTGAGTGATCAATTAATTAATTTTAGAATAATCATATCTTGCTCTTCTCCTTTCACATTCAGGGAAGCTCACGTTATACGATATACACAATCAAAAACAAAAAATCCCAAAAACTGAAACAAATACAAAAAATAAAAGAGGAAAACTAAAAATAAAAACGAAAAAATGTGTTAAGTGTCATTTATAATAATGCAGTTGATGACAGAAGATTATGTGTGATGAAAACTTCTGTATATCTTATGGTAGGAAGTCTACAAGACTAACAGAGAAAATGCCCTTTCTCAAGCTAGCACCATTCCCACTTCAGAAGGTGGCAAGACTCACAAGAGAGAGGTTTTTTCCCCACTCCTTTTTGGAGACGCCAGGATTTGAACCTGGGGCTTTCTGCCAGCAAAGCACGTGTTCCAGCATTGAGATGTGAATTTTGTTCCTGCATCAGGACCTGCTGTAGCCTTGATCCAACAACTAGGTTTAGAGCAGGACCACTCTGTGTGTGTGGGGAGGGGGAGGTAGTGATCATTTTCCATCTCATCAACTGGATTGCCGGAATTTCTCCTTAACACAATCACCGCTCTATTTTCATATACCTCTTGCTTCTGGGTTAGCAGAAGCCAACAGATAGGGAGTAGTTTAAGCCCTGATATATTTACTGTGATGACCCCTAGCCTACATTATGTCAACTGAAATATTTCCCAGGTTTTTGTTCCATTTTGGTTCACCCATTTAACAATCTGTTTTCACTTTATCAGAAAATCTGTCAAATTCATGAAGATACAGAGTAGGTAAAATGATCTATTTAATGGGGCCAACTTGGGTTGGTGTAGAACGCTGCAAGTCTTCAAGTCAATTCCAAACCTCATGCAAATCCATTGGACCCAGAAATCCAGCAGTTGCAGGGGATCTCCACTTATATTTTTGCAATGCTTTAAAACAATTCTAGGAACCACACAAGGAGTAAACATTGTAAATATTGTTTGCTGTATCTTCAGCAGAAATCATACTTAATTGATCCTCAAAAAGGTAAAGGTAATAAAAAACTATGTGCCAATCTTATCTGTTAGTTTTTCATAGAGCTAACAAATAAAACAAAACCATTTTAATATAAAAGCAAAACATGCGGATATAAACAAATGGACCAATCATATATGGACCAATCATAACTGGGCTGACATGCGCGGGGGATTACGACAGTGGAACATAGTTCTGCTGTTGTAAAATGGTTTCCAGTGGCACGCTCAGCATGCCGCCTGCAGCCATTTTGAGTGCACTGCCACAACCACCAGCAGCAGGGCAGGTGAGATGACAGAGAGGATGGAACGGGGCAGGATGGGGGAGGAACACGAATGGTCCTGAAAGGGGTGGAGGGCAGAGAGGGAGGCAGTATCAGTATCGTTTATCTTCCTTACCACCGCCATTACACACCTCAGATTTACACCTGCTGTTAGCAGGCGCAGATCCAAGGAGAAGCATGGTGACAGTGGAGAATTTTCCCAGAGTACACAAAAAGTTCATGCGCCCCGAGGAGACCTGTCTGACTGTATCCCTCCCACAAATACAGTGCAGACTCCACTGGTGCGGCTGTATCTGTGAGGGGGAGATTTGGGTGGGACTCGGCTGTAAGAATGGTTTTTCAACAATTAAACACTTGGACACGGCTTTTTGACATGCATAAAAATCCCTATAGTTTTAAAGATAATAAAGGGAAATTCTGTAACGCTGAAATATAATAAAGCCTCTAATGCAAAACAGTCTTTCAATACATTCTGACTGTATTTCTAGCCTACCCTTGAGCACATTTTCTTTTCATTGGAAACATTTTGACTGCCCTGTTTGTCCATATATTGGTTTCAGATCAGGAATATTTATGGAAATAACTGTATGTGCGGTAAAGTTTGAACCTTTCAAACAAAACAAAAAAATCAGTTCTGCCAGCCTACATTGGAAGCTGTTCCCAAAAAAACTCAGAGGACAGGAATTGATCGAATTCTGCTTCTGATGCAGCACTGGAAACATGCTCTGAACTCCAAGCACGGAGAGTGAAAAATAATGCACTCTGCAGGACTGGGGAGCAGGGGGAAGACCGGCTGAAACCAAAGGCCCTTTACAACAAGGTAAAAAAGTCAACGTTAAATTGTAGGTGGTGCTTGAGATACTCATGCAGATTTATTTTCCTGTATCTTTATGAGGAGTCCAGAGCATGTAAAATATAAGGTTTGCCTGAGCATTTTTCAAAACCAACAAAAAGTTGGAGGAGTTTGAAAATGTGGGTCAGATCTGCTTGGCCTTCTTGGCTCAAAGCCTTTGTGTTTCTTTAAATATGTCTTCATCTTTTGACAGTCCTCTGTCTAGAGCTGATCAGACCAACTCCGAAGTCTATAAGCTGTAAAAAGCCTGGCCTCCCTGTCTCTGAGAGTGGTCCAAACGTGCTTTACAGTGCATTTGCAACATTCTTGGGCAACCTGTGCCGGCCCAACTCCAGGTTAGGATGGTTCCCTGACTCTGATGTCTGACTGAACAAAGCTTGTTCTGGAGTTTTCACCCAGCTCTGTCCTGTGGTATGCTCAGTGGCATCACTAGTGGGGTGTGGGTCACACCAGGTTACGTGTGTGTGTGCGTGTGCGTGTGTGTGTGTGTGTGTGTGTGTGTGTGTGCGCGCGTGCGCGTGTATAACATCACTATTGTCCAAAATTGTAAAATCATGGTATTTTAAAATACCATCCTGTTAGATATCATTCGATGTGGAATTTACAGCAGAGTACAATGAAACAAACTGCGCTGACATATCTGTATTCTATCAAACGTTACAACCAGAAAATCAGAAAAAGAAATCTGCCTCTGTAACAAAAAGTTGATTCAGTTTAACCCAAAAACTGACCAAAGAAACTGATTGTCCTGAGAGCAAATGAGGTCTTGTTATGACACAGCAGGGAACCAGCAAGGTGTTATTATGAGTCAGCTGTCATTTCTATGTATCAGAACTAATATTAGAACTCTTATTTAGTTGTGTGAGTGTAATCAAATTGGCCACTGGGGTTTTTGTTGGTTACTGATTTGTGGGGAGAACATTACTGTTAAACAAACAAACAAACAAACCCACCCACCCTAGTGATGCCACTGCATTTGGGTTATACATATCATATTGTAATTTGTATTGTCTGGTACGGAAGAAGGTTCATCATGGGGAGGTGACCTACTGACCTCCCACACCAGGTGATGCAAACCCTAGTGATGCCACTGGCTATGCTATTTGCCTCTGCCCCCTCAGATTGACAACCAGTCCCCCCCCCACCATGAATCTGGCTAGCCAGGGGGGTTGACCCCACTGAGAGTCCTGAAATGAATTTCGCTTACTTGGGAGTCTATTCTATATTATCAATAGCGTCTGTTTCCACCTATCACCTTTCAGAGTGAGGTACCAAAGCCTACATACTTGAACCTGTTGTTTCTCTCTTAACCATGCCAGTTTCCCCACTCAGAGCACTTTCCCTGTGCTCTACACGCAGAACTGTGACTTGCATAGAAAGGAATGGGGAAGATGTGCAAACGGAACTCTGGATCAGGGCAACCATATCGGAAAGAATCCAGAGTAATAGATCGTATTACATCATTAAAGTTTGTCACCTGTCAGCAGATTGGCAGAGAAGATGAATGTTTGAAAATGCAGGTATGTAGAATCTCACTCGTAATGACTAATGACAGCTATAAAGGTATTCATGATGCACATGTGGAAGTAATCCTAGCAGACACCAGATTTTCCAGAGGACTTTGAAATGCACCTCGAACATTCAATTCACCATTGCAAAGAAATTTCAGTTTGTACAAAATAGCAATTTCAGTATACGTGCAAATGTATAATTAAGAATACAGACTGTTTACAAGCAGCACACACATGGCAGCAATCCAGAGAGTGTCCAGTGGTACAAAGCAGTTCCTTTTCATCAGCTTACCCCCAGCAAAATCCCTGTAGTTTCAAAGTTAAGGTGTGCTTGCTGGGCCCCTAACCAGCAAGGGGAATTTGGCGTAAGAGCTCATGAAAGCTATGGGTGGGATTGCATAGGCACCCCAGGTTTCCCTTTCGCCAGAGGCCAACTCCCACACTGCTTGTTAAGCTTGGGATAGTATAACATTCTGAACACCATCCAGTCAAAACAAAACAAAACAAAAAACAAAAAACCTTTCCCACCTCTTTCCACAGGAGAGAGTACTGAACTCTTCCGTTCAACTTAATGGTGCTTAAAGATGCTTGATTTTGGTTAGATCATATCCATAATTTAGATGCTTCTGTGTTAAAATTGTCTGAAAAGATGGGTGTACACACAACTTACTGGATCATGGTCACTGACTCTGGAATTAACTGGAGTTGCTTATTTAGTGAGCAATCCTAACCTGGAGTTAGGCCAGCACAAGTCCCTTGTGCCAGGCCAGGAGAGTTGCAAACACACTGTAAAGTGCGTTTGGACTACTCTCGGAGTCAGGGAAGATGGTCATGTCCATGCACCAGCCTCTCTGATTCCAAGAGTGGTGCAAATGCGTTTTACAGCATGTTTTCAACAGTCCTGGGCCAGCACAGTTAGGCCAGCAAAGGAACACGTGTTTGGACCACTCTCAGAGTCAGGGAGGATGCTCACCTCTATGTGCTGGCCTCTCGGACTCCAAGACTGGTTTACTGTATCCCCTGTGCCGGCCAAACTTTGCTGGCCTAACTGTGCCAGCCTAACTCCAGGTTAGAATTGCGCCCTCAATCATATTACCACAAGAGTACCTATGTCATGCAAATTACTCTCACTTGATAGTTTAGTGATCAAAATGAGGCTGCATAATATTTCAGTTCAGGCATCAAAATCCGCATTAAACTCCACATCCATACATAACAGAGTTTCCCTCTCCCCCCAACTACCAAATATTGGTATTTCTGAGATGGAAAGTATCATGT
>JAJKFI010015370.1:0-37360 GCA_029204185.1 Lerista edwardsae
CTCTCTCTCTCTCTCTCTCTCTCTCTCTCTCTCTCTCTCTCTCTCTCACACACACACACACACACACACACACACACGAGTTATAGGAGCAATGGAATTCCAGATTATGAATATAATCAACCAAAAGATTGCTACATTGCTGTTCATCCAAGGACTGATCTAGTGCAGCCAAAACAAATCTCATGAAACCTAACCTTTTGAAAAAGAGAGTAAGGCTGCAGTCCTGTAGGCATTGGCCTGGAAGTACGTCCCACTAAACTTGAGAGGGCTTCCTTCTGAGTCAACCTGCAGTGTAAGGAGTGGTTTGAATGTTTAGTTTGTGCTTAAATCCAAGATCGCTGCACCCACATACTGAGATCCATCCCAGTAGGTTAGACTAGATAGCAGTGCATTTCTTTCTGATATGAAGAGAAGCATAGTATCAATGCAGAAAAAGTTCACTAAAAACAGGGGGCTGAAGTTGCACCAAAAATTATTCTGTTCTACAGTTAGTTCTAACTGAAAGTATTGCCTGAGGGCGCAATTCTAACCTGGAGTTAGGCCAACAAAGTTTGACCGGCACAAGGGCCACCATAAAGCACATTTGGAGCACTCTTGGAGTCAGGGAGGATGGCTCATGTCTGTGTGTTGGCCTCTCTGACTCCAAGAGTGGTCCGAACATGCTTTTTGGTGGCCCTTGTGCTGGCCAAACTTTGCTGGTTTATCTTATGCCGGCCAAACTCCAGGTTAGGATTGTGCTCTGAATCAGGGGAAGAAATTAACTTGGTACTAGTTAACCGATTTACCTATGTTCACTTACGAGCTCAAAAGATTCTAAGAGTTTACCAACACAGTCAACCATTGATGTAGCACAACAAAGCCCTGTATCATGTACATATACAGTCTTCCTTTTGTATCTAAGCAGTTCTGCTACCGTCTTCCTCTGGAGTACAGAAAACTTGCTTAGGATAAACTTGAATGTAATGAAATTCTATTTATAGCAAGTTATAAAATGGAAGACTTGGATAATTGCAGTGCATTGTTGTTTCCAGGCAGTAGTGAAACTACTCTAGCATGAAAGTTCTGGAAGAGGGACATGGAGCAGGGGACTGTACACCATGACTTTGCATTAGTCATTTTACCAGTGTGACTCAGAAGAAGCCTTGCTCTGGCCTTTATGGAGCTGTTCACATGGATTGTGGACGTGTGTGTTTGTTTTTGAACGTATTAATGCTGAAAATATGAAGCTGCTTTATACCAGGTCAGACCTTCAGTCCACCTAATAATAGTGGGCTAGTCTGACAGCTCTCCAGGGTCTCAGGCAAAAATCCTTCCCAAAACCTGGGACTTTACATGCAAGGAATGTGTTCTACCACCTAAGCTATGGTCCCTCTTTGACTTTAATACCATTTACCTATGGTCCCTAGTTGACTAAATTGATGCCACAGAATTCTGCTGTTCTAGTCAAGGTAAAATTAAATTCAAATCAGGGCCAGGAACTATCACAATCTGTTGATGGGTCTGCCAGTTTCTGATAAGTCTCAGACTAACCTGCTGCCTTGGAACTGTGCACTGTAGTATCATTGAGTAGCTGTGTGTTGCATCCTTTGCCCCAAAATAGTGTGGTGAAAATGTGGTTGAATGGATACGTGCCGAGTTCGGTGCACAGTGAAGCCATCTTTGCCACACACCCAGATCATAAACCTCACAGGATAAATACACTGTTAGCAGCTTTGTAATGTGGCATGGAAAGTATGGATCAAGTTACTAGCTGGGTGCTGGCATGGTTTAGAAATTGGAAACCGCAAGCTACACACTTTCACCAGATGTCATCCTGTAATGTAATTATTCTTTCAGTTCTCCTTTGTAATGTGGCCTTTCCTTGGTGCATATCTGTTCAGCTCAATAAACTTTAAGGACTGCAAGTTTGTACCAGCTGGAGACCTGGCCACTTGTTTAGAAATGCAAGACTATACACAGCACTTTAAGAAAAAAAATTAATCAGCTCCAAATATGATTTACATTAAATATATATAATTCTACTCCCATTAATGTAATGATGATAAATTGATGCAGTAATCTTGTTATTATTGCTGTGTGCTGCAGAGAGCCAATTATTCCCTAATGCAGCATTGTATTAAAACAAGCAACATGCATATTAAATTAAAGTCATCATAACATGAGCCCAGCATCAAGAGGATTAGAATTTTAGCATAGTAAAATTGTTTAGCAAAGGCAAACTTGGCCCAGTCTGTATTTAATGACCAGTTCTGCCACAGACTCTCGGGGCTGCTGAGAGCTGGCATTGGGCCCAGGGCAAGCTGCCTGATCGCTTCCCCCTTCCTTAAATTTCCCTGCAAACCAGATGTTATTACATTTTTAAACAAGTTTTTAATTGACAGTTTTCACTTAGCATGCCCTTTCATGGATCACTGCCTTGTCGTGGCGAAGGGGCTTGAGTAGCTCAATGAAGCTGTGAGCTATGCCATGTAGGGTTACCCAAGATGGACAGGTCATAGTAGAGAGTTCTGACTAAACGTGATCCGCTGGAGAAGGAAATGGCAACCCACTCCAGTACTCTTGCCAAGAAAACCTCATGGATTACAAAACTAAAAGGCTAAACGATATGACACTGGAAGATGAGACCCTCAGGTCGGAAGGTGTCCATTATGCTACTGGGGAAGAGCAGAACACGAGTACTAGTAGCTCCAGAAAGAGTGAAGTAGCTGGGCCAAAACCGGAAGGAAGCTCAGCTGTGGATGTGTCTGGAAGTGAAAGGAAAGTGCGATGCTGCAAAGAGCAATACTGCATAGGAACCTGGAACGTCAGATCTATGAATCAAGGTAAGTTAGATGTAGTCAAACGTGAGATGTCAAGGCTGAACATCGACATCATGGGAGTTAGTGAACTAAAATGGACAGGAATGGGAGAATTTAATTCAGATGACCATTATATCTGCTACTGTGGGCAGGAATCCCTTAGAAGAAATGGAGTAGCCTTCATAGTGAACAAGAGAGTGAGAACAGCAGTACTGGGGTATAATCTCAAAAGTGATAGAATGATTTCAATTCGGATCCAAGGCAAACCTTTCAACATCACAGTAATCCAAGTCTACGCCCCAACCACTGGTGCTGAAGAGGAAGAAGTTGACCGTTTCTATGAAGACCTAGAACAGCTTCTAGAATTAACACCCAAAAAAGATGTCCTTCTCATCATAGGGGATTGGAATGCTAAAGTAGGCAGTCAAGAGGTAATAGGAGTAACAGGCAAGTTTGGTCTTGGAGTACAGAATGAAGCAGGGCAAAGACTGATAGAGTTTTGTCAGGAGAACACATTAGTCATAGCAAATACCCTTTTCCAGCAACACAAACGGCGACTGTACACATGGACTTCACCAGATGGTCTACATCGAAATCAGATTGATTACATTCTTTGCAGCCAAAGGTGGAGAAGCTCTATACAGGCAGTAAAAACAAGACCTGGAGCTGACTGTGGCTCAGATCATGAGCTTCTTATTGCAAAATTCAGGCTTAAACTTAAAAAAGTAGGGAAAAGCACTAGGCCCTCCATGTATGACCTAAATCAGATCCCAAACGAATATACAGTGGAGGTGACAAACAGATTTAGAGGCTTAGATTTGGTAGACAGAGTGCCTGAAGAACTTTGGACGGAGGTCTGTAACATTGTACAGGAAGCAGCAACTAAAACCATCCCAAAGAGAAAGAAATGCAAGAAGGCAAAGTGGCTATCTGAAGAGGCTTTAAAAATAGCTGAGGAAAGAAGGGAAGCCAAAAGCAAGGGAGAAAGGGAAAGATATACCCAACTGAATGCAGATTTCCAGAGAACAGCAAGGAGAGATAGGAAGGCCTTCCTCAATGAGCAATGCAAAGAAATAGAGGAAAACAATAGAATGGGAAAGACTAGAGATCTTTTCAAGAAAATTGGAGATGTCAAAGGACAATTTCATGCTAAGGTAGGCACAATAAAGGACAAAAACGGCAAGGACCTAACAGAAGCAGATGAGATTAAGAAGAGGTGGCAAGAATACACAGAGGAACTCTATAAGGCCGATCTCAATGTTCCTGATAACCACAATGGTGCGGTCACTGAGCTTGAACCTGACATCCTGGAGTGTGAAGTCAAGTGGGCTTTAGAAAGCCTCACTAACAACAAAGCTAGTGGAGGTGACAGCATTCCAGTGGAATTACTGAAAATCTTAAAAGATGATGCTGTCAAAGTGCTGCACTCCATATGCCAGCAAATTTGGAAAACCCAGCAGTGGCCACAAGACTGGAAAAGATCAGTTTACATTCCAATCCCAAAGAAGGGCAATGCCAAAGATTGTTCAAACTACCGCACCATTGCACTCATTTCACATGCTAGCAAGGTGATGCTCAAAATCCTACAAGCTAGGCTTCAGCAGTATGTGAATCGAGAACTACCAGATGTACAAGCTGGTTTCCGAAGAGGCAGAGGAACTAGAGATCAAATTGCCAACATTCGATGGATCATGGAGAAAGCCAGAGAGTTCCAGAAAAACATCTACCTCTGCTTCATTGACTATGCTAAAGCCTTTGATTGTGTGGATCACAACAAACTGTGGCAAGTTCTTGAAGAGATGGGAGTACCAGACCACCTTATCTGTCTTCTGAGAAACCTGTACGTGGGCCAGGAAGCAACAGTTAGAACTGGACATGGAACAACCGACTGGTTTCAAATTGGGAAAGGAGTACGACAAGGCTGTATCCTGTCACCCTGCTTATTTAACTTATATGCAGAGTACATCATGAGGAAGGCAGGGCTGGATGATTCACAAGCTGGAATCAAGATCGCTGGGAGAAATATCAACAACCTCAGATATGCAGACGACACCACTCTAATGGCAGAAAGTGAGGAAGACTTAAAGAACCTGCTGATGAGGGTGAAAGAGGAAAGTGCCAAAATTGGCTTGAAGCTCAACATTAAAAAAACTAAGATCATGGCCACCACTCCCATCACTTCCTGGCAAATAGAAGGGGAAGAAATGGAAGCAGTGACAGACTTTATCTTCCTGGGCTCCAAGATCACCGCAGATGGTGACTGCAGCCATGAAATTAAAAGACGTTTACTTCTTGGGAGGAAAGCTATGGCGAACTTAGACAACTTAATCAAAAGCCGAGACATCACCCTGCCAACAAAGGTTCGCATAGTCAAAGCGATGGTTTTCCCAGTAGCCATGTATGGCTGTGAGAGCTGGACCATAAGAAAGGCAGAGCGCCGAAGAATAGATGCTTTCGAATTATGGTGCTGGAGAAGACTCTTGAGAGTCCCCTGGACTGCAAAGAGGTCCAATCGGTCCATCCTACAGGAAGTCAAGCCTGATTGCTCCCTGGAAGGACAAATGCTGAAGCTGAAGCTCCAATACTTTGGCCACCTGATGAGAAGAGAGGACTCTTTAGAAAAGACCCTCATGCTGGGAAAGATTGAAGGCAAAAGGAGAAGGGGGCGGCAGAGGATGAGATGGTTAGATAGTGTCACCGAAGCGATGAACATGAAATTGGGTGAACTCCGGAAGCTAGTGGAGGACAGGGAGGCCTGGCGTGCTGTGGTCCATGGGGTCGCGAAGAGTCGGACACGACTTAGCGACTGAACAACAACAACTTAGCATGAGCAAGTTCAAACTAGATGAAAACATTTATCGGAATGGGATAATTTGCTTACTTTGAGTAGTGCTACAGCATTTCTTTTCTTCTACCTCTGCAAAGTCCTCCTCATTTGCTTCTAATAATAATAATTCACGGGCATCCAAGGATTGGCTTTCACTGTCTTCCTCTTTACTACGTGGTGATGATTTCGAAACAAAGCCCAGGTGAAATAAACTTGCCAGGCCTTGTTTTGTTTTTTCTTTTCTCTTTTTTCTTTTCTGTGCTCCCGACTTATATTTGTACTCCATAGTGTTAATTTCACCTTCAGGCAAGGTCATGTGTTCTGCATGACCTACTCCTGGTAGATTGTAGTTTGTTAAGGAATCTGAGAGCTATTAGAGCTACCCTTAACAATCTCCAGAATGCATTGGGGGAACAGAAGTGCATTGAAAGTGCGTTAAAGCTGTAGTGGAAACACAGCCCTGGATAGGATGAGCTTGAGATTGCTTGTTTTATTTTGTAGTAATTTTTTTGTACTGTATAGGGTTTTTTTGTCATGGCTCAGGCCCCCTGGAAACTCAGGCCCTGGGGATTTTGCCCCCCTCCCCCCCCCCTCCTAAGACCTGCCAGCTCTCTACGTGACTGCCCAACAAGGTCTTGCTGAGTTTTCTTGAGGAATGAGATCCACCCTTATGATAAGTGCACATGCTGCATAGAGTTGCTTTCCACCCATTCACAATTTGCATGGTTTATATTTTGGGTACTTTGTCCACAATAAGTAGAAAACCAATTATGTGCAGAGGCTGCCCATATCTTCGGTTATCATGAATCATTTCTCCTAAGAAACAAAATCTCAAAGGACAATATTAAACTGATCATGAATGAAAGGCTGAAAACATGTTGTTTTCACAATAATCCTCTTAAATGGCCCTACCACAATTTAAAAAAAAAAAAATGCAAACAGAGCCATTCGAGAAAGAAGAGGGGAGGCAAGAGCTCAGTGTGGAGACACAGCAGAATCAAAGATCAATTCATAACCTATTTTTCTGTCTTTCTTGTGGCTGAGAGGAGTGGAGTAGAGTTCATGCACGTTATTTAATTCCTTTGCTGCTAAAGGTCAAGTGACCCTTTACCACAAGTGCATGCTCAGCTCCCCCATGTTTGCTGTTTCATAGTAAATAGCAGCTGAATTGGGGGGGGGGCTACAGATCAGGATCACAGGAGGGAAGGGAAGTGGAGTTGTCCACTTTCCCCACACCGCTGCAGTTCCAATCCGGATCAAAGCATCTCCTCAACCCCCTGTGACTGCTGTTTGTTAAGGGGGATAAAGAAGGAACTGACTCAAAGTAAAATGTGGAAGAAAAGTTTCAAGCATTTGCAGCCCAAGGTTTAGAATAGCTCACTCTCCTCAACCTCTGCTGCAGCAACGTGATAATAAGGAGTGATTGAATAATTGCCATTATTGTGCAACCTCCAATCAAGTTATGAAGTCACATTCCTTTGAGTGAGAGTCATGAGGCTCCATTAGTGAATCTGGAAGACAAGTCTTGGCTGTCGTTGCGGGGGAGAAGCTGACACATACATCCTCCATGCTACAATATAGAAAGCTGGTGGATAAAAATAACTAGAGCTACGCAGAGGGATTAACACTTGTTTGCATTGCCATATATCTAATTTTGACACCTCCAACACATTTGTTCAGCAGAAAAGGAATGAAGGATGGCAGCTGGTGTGGGTGAAAAGCTCCATCAAATGGAGCTACGCTGCTAGGTTCACACTGACGGAAGTGGAGCCCAGGGCAGTGTAGTGAGAGTCAGTGGCTGGAGATGTCCGTCTACAAGAAGTTTGGTGTCCAAGTTGGAGTATGAGGCTTTCCTGCTCCGCGTCCATAGCTGCTTGGTTGTGCAGTCAGATCCAGCAGTCAGATTGATTGTGCTGCTCCCTAAAATGTGTCACCCAGAGTTAGCATTCCCAGGCAGTCTCTTGGCTCAGATCACCAGACCCTGAATCGAAAATATCTGTCTGTCTTTGTCAGTGGTTGGTTCTCAGTTTCCAGGTTATTCCCTATGGCCTGGCCTATGGGTTCTTCTTCACCCTCAGGATCAGTGGTGTCATTCAAATGATTTAGGAACAGGAACTCACTTTTGATTGGCACTTGTCGGGAACCCGGAACCAGCCAAGGAACCCGTTAGGATCCGGAACGCCCGTTCTGGTCCGTTCCCCCTGAATGACATCACTGCTCAGGATCACAGATCAACCACTTCCTTGGGTCCTGCAACCCTTCACTCCTCATTCTCTGATGGCTGATCTTCTCAAGTCATTGAAGGCAGCTCCAAGATGTTATCTCCAGTGAAGGAAATGAACATGCTGCTACACTTTTCCCTCGTTACTCTGCCCTCCTAGCAAAAATCAGATAACAAGTACATTTATTGCATTAATATCAGTAGGAAAAATTCTAATTCCAAAGCTGTTCCAAGTTCACCCCAAAATCACTCCTGCAGCATCTCTCCCTTTGCCATCCCTCCACATTGGCTTCTCTTGCGAGAGCAAAAGAAAAGAAGGTGACAATAGCCGAGCGAGAGTGTGTGTCCTGGAGTACTGCAAGTACAGTAGCACTCTGATCCCTGAGGGTCAAAATTAGAAGGAACATTGTGACTCATAAGCAAAAATCCCGATATGGATAAAGAAGCATGGTGTTAATAAGCACAGCATGTATAACTGAAAATCCCTATAGCAAACATATTCTTCTATTCCTGTTTCTTGGGAACTGCAGCTTAGAGCTGTTTCTGTGTCACACAGGAGTCTCCTTTCATTGGTGTCTGCACATACATCCTTTTTCATGTATGTGAAGTATGAAAGGAAGATGCACATCCCTGATCTCTCGGGGATATGCACTGGGGAGAAACTATGACCCTGTGGCTGTGGCCTGTGGCCAACATATGTCCATGGCATACTTGGATGGATGGATTATTTTGCTATGAACTTCTTTGTTGCTTTTCTAGTTAATGTAAGTTCAGAAAGTAACTTACAACATGAAGTTTTACAAGTTTAATTTTTGAAACAGTATGACCATAACAATCAGAGCTGAACTGAAAGTGGGAGGGGGAACATCAGGAAAGTTTTATCCTGAAACTTCACTTTTTGTCACGGCTGCATGTGGATCTAAGCACATTTTAATATAAAATTGCATACAAGACTAGATTACCCTTGCATAGGGGGGGTGGCCCTGAGGCACGGGGCCAAATTGGGAACAATTGCTCGCCCAGCCTTGTTGGGACCTTCCACATACATTCTACCATTGAGCTACCCTCAGTCTGATTCAGTATTAGGCAGCTTCTGTACCCACGTTGCTGAGAAAAGACAGCAGAGGCAAAAGAGCGAAGTGTGACTCTATGGGCCCCTAGCACATTACACTTGGCAAACACGGAGCACTTCAGCCTGGGATCTGCTGATGCATTTCACATAACAGAAAGCGATAGGGCCAGTACACACAGGCATTTCCCCCAACACTCTTCTGTGCAATCACTCCCAAATGTGTTCATGCACATCAGAGAAAAGAATTGTATGAACCACCAGCACATCAATACACTTAAGCAAGCAATTTTCATCATCACAGCAGGTCCCCAAAAATTGCTGCTGTGATTGTGGAAATTGCTGCTGAGGATATCCGTGTGCACAAGGACCACCAAGAGTGATTGTACAAAGAAAACCAGTCAGGGAAATGTCTAAGTGCATTGGCCCATGGGCTTCTACATGCATAAACCTCTTGGGTGACTTCTGCTTTGTATTTCATAACCACTATTCTGCATGCCTGGTGCCTTGTTACATTAGGATTTCATATGCCATGTATCATTCATGCGAATATTGGCATCCCCATTTTGGACATGCCAAGGAAGATGTGATGGGAACAACCACGTTTGTTGTTCACATAGCTTCCCTGTCCATTTATAAAGTGGGAAGTAGGCTCTCATTTTAATGTCAAAACAGCATAGGAATAAAAGGAGCTGAGCCGCCCCCCCTTCCATTTTCGTGTAGCCCTTTGCTCAGGTACTTTCCTCCCAATGTGGTTCACTTCCAGTACTGGATCCAGGCTAGGAAGACAGTGCTTGGGCCAACAGACTGTGAGGAGGTAGCACACAGGTGAGCTTAGTGTTCCCTTCCTATCACATCTCTTTTCATGAAAAAAATTAGGCCTCTGCAGAGGTGTAACTAGGATGAAGCTTGAGGGGCACAGGCCAAGGGGGAGCGCATGACTGCCCCTCATGTTCCACCCTGGTTATGGGTGGCTACACTTGCAGCTTCACACTCCCCAATTCCTTCTCTTTCAAAGGGAAGCCTCCACAGGAGAAGGACCTGGGGTGCAAAGTGCCAGTGCCCCCTCCAGGGTGAACCTGGAATTGCCATCACATGACATTGTGGCATCACTGCCCCAGGGGCTGGGCCCATGCACCCACCCCCTTTATATAGGTACATTCAGACATGAGTAAACAAAGATGGCTGCCCCTGTCACATTTCGTTTAGTTCCCAAGTCTGGAGAGAGTAAAGAATTTGATTCGGTCTGAAAAAAGATGCATGCCCAGGGGCACAATTGGTCAAGAATGTGGAGGATACATGAGAACAGCAAGGAGAGGTTTGGTATTTTTGTGACTATTACAGCTTTTAACTGGCAGCCATGAAAGCAAAACGGGGGATGAGAAAAAGAAAATGCTGGCGAATGGAGTGGAGTCAGGGGACAAAGGCTCTGGCTGGGAGTTTTCCATTCACTGGAGAGAAGAAGCCCCTTCACCGAGAGCGAGTCCTCCAGTATTCTGACCGGTGTGATTTGTTTCCCCGTCCCTACTAGATCTACCTGTCATGGAAGAGTGGCCCAGGTGAGGTGAAGCACTGGAAGGATATGATTTCGCACCCCCGGCAGGCTGTGGCACAGTGGCACCAGCTGAAGGCCTGAGAAGCAGCGGCTGAAAACGCGCTCTGGATTCCAGTGCACCACGTCCACGTTGATCGGCCACACTCTCACTATTTTATGCACAACAGCTACACCCAGGTCTCCCCCAGGGGGAAAAGCTCGGGAATGACCACAGGCAAAGGAAGCAAACCTGAATCATGGACCAAACTCTGGGAAAGTGGCATTGGTGCCCCATGTGCTGCCTCAGCATAAAGCACCATCAGGAGCATTGTTACTCCCCAACCTCCTGCTTTAGCCTTTCCTTCAGACTCCTTATGTAGAGAGAACGAGAGAGAGAAAGAGAGAGAGACCAGAGCAGACCAGCGCTCTCCAGTGGAAAGTGGCCTCAGCACTGATTTTTTTTTGGGTTCACAGTGTAGGAACGACACTGGCATGATGGGAGGAGAGGGGTCTGCTATCGCCATACAAGACTTCCTATGAGTTCTTCCAGCCAAAGGCCCCTTGGGATGGCACCCTGCTCCGCCATGAGAGAGCGAGCCCCCACCGGTGGCTGCACAGGCCTAAGAGGGGGAATGGCAAGGAGATCACATGCTTTGTTTCAATGAGGTTGTTTCTTTATAATTCAATAAAACTTGTAAGAGTAATAAGAATAATATAAATAATAATGCTGGCTAGACCTTTGTCCTGGCCGGGCCTCTCAGCAAAGGGGAGAGGAGTCGTGATACTCCCACGCACCCCTGTGTGTGTTATATGTGTGTGTGTGCGTGTGTGTTGTGATTATGCCTGCAAGACATTCATGTGTCACTTATGTTCTTTTTCTCTCGGCCCTGTTGTTTCCCTGAGGGGATTTGATTGATTGACAGCCCAGCAGGAATGGAGGGAGAGCTCATGCCACGTGGGAAAGGAGAAGCAACAGGTGTCAGAGCTTTGGGTCGGAAGGGAGGCAAGACGACCATTTCTCTCCACTGCTCTGTGGCGCATTGAGCCACAGAGCCATGAGGCACACATCTCAAGTGCAAAGCAGCACCTAACCTTGAACAGCCCCTCGTGCTTGGCAGAGGGGAAGGAGAGATGCTGACCACTCCCAAATGTCTGAGGTCAGCAACTCAGTCTGCCCCAGTTGGCATCCCAACAACAGTGTAGCTCACCACTTTAAGCACTTATTTTAATGGCTCCTCCCAGTTCTCACTGCTTCCTTCCCCTACCCCACAAGTCCAAGCACCCCTACCCACTCCCTTGAATCTGGCATGTCTTAGCACAAACTTTCCCAGCATTAACTCCAAGGCTTCTTTCTTGCAACAACCCTCTCACTTTCAGAAAGCTTTTAGTTTCCCAGTTCCCATACTGTCCTGTAGTACTGCTGCAACTGATTGCCTGGAAACTAACTTCTTGTTAGCACTTACATCTCCCAAATGTCTGT
This sequence comes from Lerista edwardsae, assembly GCA_029204185.1. NCBI lineage: Eukaryota > Metazoa > Chordata > Lepidosauria > Squamata > Scincidae > Lerista > Lerista edwardsae. The sequence goes on from JAJKFI010015370.1 coordinate 11,930, forward strand.
TGTCCTCAGATTCCTGACCATGACAAAGAAGAGTAAGATTATGTAGAAAAACCCAGGTTTCCCTAGAGTGCGTCAGTGGAACGTCCCTTACATTGTCCAAATGGTGCAGTTCTCCATTGTAGAAGCTTTGAATCGTTCATACAGTGCCCCCATCTATTCCTTAGCTTTCTCTTTCTCTTTGATGGAACGTTCTGTCTCTGCTGTTTCTTCCTCGTTGCCTGACACATCTCATCATTCAGTACCAAGGAGAACTAAGGAAAGTTCTCTTGCTCTCTCTATCTCTTGCCCCCACCCCACCCCTGGTGAAGAGACTTATTTTGAGAATCACTTAAAATAGCAAAGAAACAATCTCAAGGCTTGATAGATTAACATTCCTGTGAATGCAGGGACTGAGATTGCTCTGACAAGACATTCTCCACTCTCCCTATACTAGATCTTTGTCACAGTCCTGCAAGCACAAAAGAAAGGCCAGTCCACACAATACAAGGCTTTTTCATGCCTTGAAGTCAATATTACTTGACTTTTACAACAATACCTGTAGAAGGGGTAGAGCATGATTGTCATTGTTTTATGAGTATTCTGACAAGTGGCCTGAGCACTACTCACCACATCCTGGATTTTTTTTTTTCAAAAGCGAGTCAAGCCAGGCTATACCCAACTCACACGACCACTCTGCACGTACCTGCCAGTGTCCTCCCCCCACAACCCAGATTGCTCTGTAGAAGAGGATCATGCAGATGCAGCTAAATATTGCACACACCTTCCTAATACGTATAATGTGCAATCATGTGGCTGTGTCCAAATATCCAGGCAACTGGTTTGCCATGTTCAAGACCCAATCTCCAACAGAAACATCACACCTGGGCAGACGTACAGAATAGTTTTTGAGAGAGGAAGCAGAGATTTGATCTTGACAGATGCTGAAAACTTTGCAAAATCTGCTCCACACTACAAAACTCACTTGATGAGCAATTCATGTTGGCTTCTGAATGCCATACGTGAGCTTGTGACTTGTTCCCAAGGTGGCATTGGCAAGTTGCAGTCAGGTGCTGCACAAATGCACTGCTCTTGTGTCTTCAGACTAAGGCAGGTTGGTTGGCTGACAACCTGTGGTGCTCTCGGTCTCTTTTCCCTTCCCCAGGCTACCATCCACTCGTTTAGCTCTATCCTCAAATTTTACTCAAATATGCCCTCTCCATCAAGGCTTCTTTCAGAGGTGCCACCTGTGCAGGTACCTTTTGAGGCACTATGAAAGGGCTGCAAATGGTCCGGTATGACATTTTTCTTATTTTTTATTTTTTTATCATAATGGGATATAGCACTTGGATTTTCTGCCTCAGCCACCTTGACCAGTCTGCACACGAGTGTGCTTGCAGCATGGATTTCCAATGCAATATTTTTTAGCATCTGCCCAGGTCAGTATTGCCATGACTTGTTGAGTCCTTCATCTAATGTGAAGGTAACATAGGCCAGGGTCTCAGGGGACCTTCACCCACTTGCCGTATCTTTCACTCGGACTTCCCATATCCAAGACTCTAAATTTTCCCTTTGCATTACGTATAACGAGCAACCTATTATCTGGGTCCCAGTGGGAATGTGTTGCTTTTCAATCCACAAAATTGCATATCTAAGGTATGCTCTAATCCTCCTGAGGCCGATTGCAGCTGAGACCAAGAATCATTTTTTTAAAGCTTTCTGCTCTCTTAGAACCAGGGCAGATACTGTATGATAGACAAAATCCAGGAGGCTGTGAGCATGGAAAGCACCCGCTAGGTGGCACTGATGTTCCACTGACACAACTTTACCTAGCCTCTATATTAGGCCCTGCCATGTATTATTCAGTGCAGTTTGAGCAATTTCTCTGCAGGAGGACATGAATATCCCAACTGACTATAGGGTTGACAATCAATGCAACATTTAAATGACATGACAGGCACGCATCAAGATTATTTTGCCAGAGTGGCCAGGTTGCTGGGGAATGCGACCTTGGAATGCGACTTTCCTTATTAAATGGTAGTAGAGTGAGTAGCTCCAGAGAGCTTCAGGATAGAAATATATGTGACATAGGCCAAACCCAAGAGTGCAAGTGGGCAGAGAGAAGGAATGCCAGTTCTATCCATAATGTCATGGTATTGCTAGCCAGATCCTATTTTTTGGTTGGAAGTGTAGGATGATGGAGCTGCCCAATGTCGTCTCTTTCCAGCCCAATCCACTGCAGCAGTCTTCATGGGAGTATGCAGCTAATCCTCATACCCAGCAACATCTGCTGGCCCCCCACGCTGTTGTCCACCTTTCAGCTCCTCATTCTTCCCCCCATTCTTCACACGCCCTGCCCACCTTCTTGTCTCCAAATGCTCCATTTCCCTGTGCATAACTTAACTTACCCATCTCCTCTCCAACCCTTCTGACCTTCTTCATAGCCCCCAGTAAAAAGCCTCCATTCACACAACTACAGGGCTCTTTGCCTTCCATTAAAGTGGATTGAAATAAGAATTCACATCACAGAGCCTCCTTCTTGGTTGAGACGCTTGCCTTTCTGTAGTCGTCTTTTTCAATAGTACATTGCCACTGGATACAACTTGGGTTGAATGGCAGAGGTGCTGCCACTTATAAACAGGGGGGTGAGTTATGAAGAGTCCTTCCTCCTCCAAAGCCTTGCATGAGCCCAGCAAGAACACTGTACAGTATACAGAGGAGTTGATCATAGAGCTCGTACAGGACACTCAATACCTTCCATTAGTCCTGGGCCATCAGTCCTGCAGAGTGTGAGACAAACTTCCAGTACAACAGGGCATTTAGCTTCTTCCGCCAGGCAGTCAACTCATGGGTCTGTTCTCTCAAACGGGTCCCTGAGCAAGCTGACTGTCAGGGCATGTATAATAGTTTCAGGGTCAGGGGAGGGAAGAGTATTTAATTTTGTCGATTTAGTCAGTGTGTGACAGTATTTTTTCTACATGATGTACAGATGCCTCAATGACATTTCTGCCAGGTACATTTTTATACACATAACAATTCCTTGTCAACTTAAAGGAAGGCTTGCAAGAACAGGAAACAGGCCCACAGCAGTTTGGAGAGGTTTGGTAACCTGGCAAGAAAGATTCAATTGGGCTTTGGCTTTTTGTCCCCCTCCCCACCATGTATTTTGCGGCACCCTTTCAGCTGGGCTGGCTTTTGTAAAATCAAAGCCCTGAGAACGTTTTTAAAGCATTTATTTATTATTCAACTGTTGAGAAGCAGGAAGAGATCTAAGAGAGAAGGAGACCATGAGGTGTGACGTAACAAGTAACACTTGTTGAAGAGCAAATGTCTTACTGAAGGTATCAAGCCAAATTGTATTGATGTTAGTGGGGCTGCTTTTTGTTTTTGTGCCCTGCCTATTCAGTTGTCAGCCAATCAGATGCAAAAACAAAAGCAAGCTTGTATATCAAAACAATAAAGGAGACTTCCATGCCAAAGCAAACTGAGAAATATACATGACTTCCTATTTCAGTATTTTATCAGCTCTGTTCCACAAAAACATGGAACAGCTTCTTTCTAAGCCTGCTGTCCATCAAACTATCAGTTGTGAGTAGTGTTCATCACTTCTAGTAACCAAATCATCCTCAATTGTATGCTGATATCATCTTGCAGCCTTGTGTTTTGAAAAGATTTGCCAGGGATCCCCAAAACTGCCTCGATTATCCATTTTATAGTATTTTGTATGAGCAAAAGATCTTTGAAATTGCAGGCCACAATGCCCTTTGCTTGATTGAAGCACTAAAAGGGTTTTGTTCAAAACAAAATCCTTCTACATTCTGTTGTGTGTTTGCCAAACAAGATGTCCTAAAATGCACAAAGCAGTTGGGAGTGGCTAACATTTTCTGGTGTACTTGACTTGCCCCAAATAGTCACAAAATTGCAGGGCTATACAACTCACAACAAACTGAATTTGGCTCTTCCGCGTCACCCAAAGCTCCCAAGCGTCATTAAGGAGTTCATCATGACATTGCAGGTTCTCAGCGATGCTACTAACTGAGTACTGTGATTATCGCTAGAAAATAAGCAGCAGCAGCAACACTGGCAATTAAGAGAGGGGAAGCAGATGCTTTAATGGAGCGGGAAACCACAGGGTAGCCGAGAACGTGAGTGGATATCTAGTTCTATCAGCAAAGCAGTTTTGTAGTAGGTGAGGAACCCCACCGCAGTCACAGTTAAAGAAGTTAAAAGTTACGGTTAAGTCACATTAAAGAAATAATGGATTGGAACTACTAAGTCAGACCTGCACAACCTGCCCTCTATCAAGCAGCTCCCCAGCCCCATGTATTCTAACTTGACCAGGGCTTGACAACCTCCAGCTTCCATAACTGCAGTCCCAGGCAGGAAGAACACCTTGGCATTTCTTGAGTCCCTGGTGGGCTGCCAAGCACGCCTGGTGATGCAATTGACTAGTAGGTCACATGCATTGTGAAACCCTGCTATTGGCTGTCACAACCCCTGAGAGTGTTATCTGTTGCAGAATTATCTTGCTCGTCTCTAATCTTCCCTAGTCTGTTCTTCCTTAGTCTGAGGCAACGATCTAGTGTCACAAGAACAGCGTCAAGCGCCTCCTGTGTTGTCATAGGCCTGGCATGTGGGAAGCTAGAGGTTTTACATGGGGAGAAGCACTAAGCATCTCACTGAGTGGCTGTATCAAGATCCCGCCCTCCTTCAGCCCCTGCCCAATTGTGAACTAAATAACTTGAGACCAAGTTCCCAGTGAAAGAAGTCCAGCGTGTTTCTACACAGCAACAACTAGATCAAGGAAGCAGGAGCCACAGACTCCCTTTCTGGTTTTGTCGCAGACTTGCAAGGTAAACAGCAGGGAGTCACTGCAGCCCCAAGCAATTTGATGATAATACTTCCCTCCCTTGTTGTTGCTGTTGTGGTTTTGGAGCACTGTGAGATCCTTGGATTAAAAAGCAGGAGCTCTGAAGCCAGGCCACATTGATTGCTTCCCACATCAGGTAGGATGTGACCTTGGAGCAAAATGACACATTATCCATGGCAAGAGCATTCATGTGTGCATTCTCCCTCCTTCCCTATAATGTTTGGGGGACATTCACTTCGAGTTATGCTGTCATCATGTGCATTTGTCTGCTCCTACCATCAGGAAAGCATGACGGGATGGGGACCATGTGCAATATGATGACATCACAACACAGGCAAGCGATCCGACCCACTCTGGGGAAAAGAGGACCAACTCACTGTGGAGATGCATTACATAAAGTGCAGCTTTGCTCTGAGGTTGCATTGTGGCAGATGTCATCGGAATTAATGATTGTAATAATGGCTTTAGAGGAGTTCGGCTACTTGTTAGCCTTTAATTCAATTCTGCCCTCAGCACATAGCTAGCAAGGCTCCAGGTTGTATGCAAAGTGATCAGGAATGTGTTTATCTAGAAGAGCAAATCAGTGATGAAAGCCTTCTAAAGTGCTGGACAATTCATTCATTCATTCAAATAGTATTTATATACCGCTTTTCAACACAAAGTTCCCAAAGTGGTTTACAGGCAAATAGTAATAATAAAGTTAAATGGCTCCCTGTCCCAAAGGGCTCACAATCTAAAAATATGCAAAACACCCCCAGCAACAGCCACTAGAAAAGACACTGCGCAGAGGTGAAGAGGGACAATTACTCGCCCCCTGCTAAAAATAAGAGAAACACCACGTGAAAAGTGCCTCGTGGTGTTCATAGCAGTCTTGTCAAATCCATATAAAATGACATCATAATATAGTTATTTTGTCTTTTCGCTTTTGAAAAAAAAAAAAACTTTGCTCAGTAAAGGAAGCAGAATTAATAAAACTGGATTGCCAGCTAATGGCAATGGTAGCACTGATTGGCTGACAACAAGATGGTTTGGGGGACTGCATGGAAAGGAATTGGGGTTTTACAGCTATGTGGGAGGGGTGTGTGTCTGTGTGTGTCTGTGTGCATGCATTTGTGTGTATGTGTGTGTGCGTGCGCGTGTGTGTGCATGCGTGTGTGGTTACTGGCTTCCCTGGCTCTGGGAACTTCTGGGTTCTCTTTCTATCTCTGCCACGGAGTAACGTTTTGGGCAAATCCTTGAACCTCTTATTGCCTCAGTTTGCCCACTTGTACATTGGGGATAATAATGCTTCCCTGCCTTACAGGGAAGTTGTGAGGCTTTCATAATCAGGGTCTTGAGTATGTTAAATCTCACTGCACAAAAGCCCCCTTTGACTGCATACTGGGGCTTCATGGGAAAGAAGGTTCTTTGGTTCATTTCAAGTATCCCCAAACTGGTATCCGAAACTAAGTCAGCCTTTGATTAAAGGTGCTACTACTGATGCGAAAAGTATTATTATCGCTGTTGACAAACTGAGCAGTCACTCCAGCCAGACTTCCCACAAAAGATCTCACCCACTACTCCCAGGCCCTCAACCCAGAGTTGGTTCCTTTTGTATGATTGGGATTTGGAGAGTTGTATGTTCATTTTTAACTCTAGAGCTCTTAGCTGTATCTTGTTCAGGTATCTCTTCTTCATGTGATGATAACCATCTAACTTAGTGTGTGCAAACAGAAAAAAAGGTGAAAAAATATGACTACACTGTAGATGACCCTCTTTACTAGCAGCAGAGGTGGCAGTCCAGCTAGCCTGCTCAGCCACCGCCTTTCTATTGTGTTTGGAGATGTTAAAACTCATGGAACAGACAACATATTTTCTAATAAAAACCAATAAAACACAAAAAAGGATGGAAAAAAACATTACTGCTGCTGCTGTTCAGCCAGTGTGATTTCATCATCACTGACGTCTATAAGGTAGGAGCGTTTTCTTTGCAAAACCATATTTTTGGAGAACCAGGCCCCTTTGTTTTGTAGAGGAGGCCCCTGGTCAAATCAATAAAGGATAGCAAAAACAATGCATTGTGTGGCGTTCTTTGTCTGTCACTAGAAACAGATGTGCAAGAATTGTTACACCATCACCACCCAGCAATATCAAAAGGGCTAGGTGAGCAGCGCATGGGTGACAGTTGCACTGGCCATGTGGGATGTGGTTCAGTAGGCATCAAGTAATCCTACTGAACATCTCCCTGGACATTATTAATCAGTGGGTGCAGTTCCCCCATTCCCACGTCACTGAATTTTCTCAGGTCACTTCTTTTGTGGCTGTGTGCCGTCCTGCTGTGCTCCCCCAGTGCTGGAGGACGTCTTCAGGAATATCTTGCTGTGCCATAAGTTGTGTAGTAATCAGGAACAGGGCAGAGGAGCTCTAGTGCCTGCACCCCCAGATCTGCCCCTACAGCAGGGCCAAAACTGATAGGCTCGACTGCTATCATAAGAACAAAGCCAGGCAGAGGAAAGTCCATCCTCAGAAGCCTCCCTCCCAAACTGCATGAAGAATCATGTACCTAAAAACTCTACCCAATACGGTGTGGCCAAAAGGATCAGGAAGACTAGGGTAAGGAGCAGTGGTGAAATTCAGGGGGTTCGCTCCGGTTCTATAGAACCGGTTGTTAAATGGCCGGGCCCCGCCCACTCGCTTACCTCGGCTGGGTTCGGGTTTTTTTTTTGCTCCGGCTATGACGTCATAGAACTGGTTGTTAATTCATTTGAATTGCACCACTGGTAAGGAGCACCTTGGCATCCCTGTACACTCTGACCTGGTTAGATGGTTTTGGATACCTAATTGGCTGGGTGGGGCTGGATAGAGACAACTGTCCTTGATAGGCCCAGATAATGAGGACAAATATTGCACAAGCTTCTTGTCTGCTTGGCCATGCAGACTTTCTGCAATGGTACTGATGTCAGGTGGATAGAAGACGGGAACAAGGGGTGCTCAATCCTTGTGTGTAGCAAGATGTGCAGAAAGATATGTGTGCCTCTGCACAGACTTGCTAGCAACCAGCTTCTTGTTGTGCACCCAGCAAGGACCTGGCCCTTTCCCCGGTCCTCACTTGTCATTTTGTGGCGTTGGGACAGAGGGTGCTGCTCTGCCGGAACTGAGCCCTGACATCAAATTAAGCATGGGTCACAAGGGAGCATATCTCAATTTTTCAGCCACACTTTGGTATATTTTCATAGCCACTTTGTAAGATGGGCAGTCAAGAGATAAAGGGATTACTATTTATTTAATATCCCAGAAGTCAGGTTTGGAAAACATGTCTGCTTTGAAAAAAAACAAACTTTAGTGCTACCACGGCTATTGGCAGGTGGTTTACAAGCGCATGTCCAGCCCATGTAGGTGGACATGCAAGAGGCTGCCCTACAAACAGTGGTGTGGTGGTCACAGCCGCGCAAGAGATGTCAGGTGTGTCCTGCAGCACTAGATGGGCAGATGCTGACATGCAGGGCCAGCACTGTAATGAAGCAGGCTGCTTTCAGCTGCAGCTTGTGGGCCAATTCTCAGGGAGCAGCATAACAGTGCACTCAACGCCACTATGGATGGGCTATGCAGGATGGAAGGCAAATTGACACATTTCCCTCCCTTCCTATTCAAAAAGAAGAAAATGAAGGAATGGTTGGAGTGAGGGAGGAGAAGAGGCCTTTGGTGATCTCCTTCAGTCAGCAAAATGTTATAGGCTGGCCCCGATGACATGAAAGCAAAGCAGCTCTACTCCCAGGCACAAAAAAGGGTTTAAGTGCTAGGAGGAGGAAATGGAGTGACCCAGACTGCACAATTTCTTAAAAGAAAAAAATCTGTTTTTCCCTTCTAGGCATTTGTACTAACATTTGTGCTTTCCCCTGGCACACATCCATGCACATTGCACATTAGCAATATGAGCATCACTGTCCAAGACATGCACCATGTTGGTCATGCTGCCATTCAAGACTTTGCTCATCATGGGCCTCATTGGCTGCTGCAGCCTTTAAACCCTTTTAAAATGCATGTATTGCAGGCAGGAGGAGCAGATTGAAATGACAGGATGTTCCAAACAATTGTGCCCCCTTCCAGAGCTATTAAGACGAGACACAAGCTCATGACATGATGTCGAGAACAGCTGGTGTTCTTGGTGGTCCCCACCAAGACAGAAATTGCTGGCTTTGCAGGGCCTACAAGACTGGAACTGTGGTTCTGCAACCAAGACTAGCACAGACTACAGAGCACAGGTAGACCATATAGAACAATATGTTAAGAAGGAGAGATGTGCACCTATTGTTGGATAAATGAAAAGCTGGTGAAGAGGATGACAAGATAATTGGAGTTTATTATGACATTTGCAAGGCACACATTCAGCCAAAATTAATCTGCTCTGACAGATCACATGAAGGAAGGTAAAATATGAAAAGTGGCTGCTGAGCAAAGCACAGGTGAATGAAAACCGCCTGTGCTTTCATGGGCAATAGATGGGGAGGAACAAAGGAGAAAGGGCCACAGGCAGGCAGTCCTTGGTCCATAGGAAAAGGGACCCAATAAGCATGCTGGGGAACTGACTAGAATCTCCTATGGAAAAGGATAAGATGACTGCACAGTTGGTTGCAGAGCTGGGAGTGAACAACTATATTGGTCCTTCCTTGGTCAAATCCATCCTAGGGCAAGGGCCAAAGTGCTATGAGGTTGAGAAGCATTATAAGCGGGGGAATTAAAACACAAACAAATAGATGTTTCTAAAGCATTGCAAGGTTCAGAATTTATTATAACACTGAACTGGACAGCTTAACAGAATCTTGAGGATTGATGTATCATATTTATGTCAGAGGCGGCTAACAGCTGTGAGGGGAAAAATCCAAAAAAAAAAATGTGTGGACTAGAAGGGTGCTAAGCAGGGCAGTGAAGGTTAAAAAAGGTGACCTGTCACTTAGCAGAGCCCCTTTGCCCTTCCTCTGTCTCCCTCACCCCAGAGCCCTGTTGTGTCCAGCTTGCATTCAGCAAGCACAGACTCTCTTTTCCTAATGGGCAGAGCTGGCCCTTGGAGGAATCCCAGTGAGACCAGTGCTCTCTGGCACATTGGGGGCAGGCACATGGAGGTTGCCTTGTAGGCTACCGCTAATCCCAGCCTAGTAAAAGAAAGGAGGGAGGACTCCATATGACTTTTTGCTGGGGGTATGTGAGCTGTTAGGCAGTGACCCATGCGGTAACAGTGACCCACTGCCAGTCAGAGCAGATGACAGCTGAGCCAATGGCCTGACTCTGCATCAGGCAGCTTTCTAAGGAGATTTCAAAGAAGTCCAACTGCACTGACTAATTGGAACCTGGAATAGCAGCTCTCTCCAAGAGGAGTCATCGGGGCTGACTCGTCTCCTTTCAGATTGTGGTCTGTGGAATGGATTCCTTGGCCCACTCTTTGGCACCAAAGGGGCGGAAGATGCACTGGACTGTGACTGAGAACGACGAAGGGCTCAGCAGAACCACAAACTCCTCATACGATCATGGTGAGCCTCTGGACTGTATACACACTACAGTATATACCTTTTTAAAATATTTCCAAGGGCTCCTCATTTGTAACACAGCTTTTGTATTGTGGCTTTGAGGTGCTAAGCCCCTTCCCCTACCTGCTTGCAAACGTTCCCTCAAAGATATCTGGTGGGAACGATGGATACATCCAACAGAGAAGATACATGCAATCTAAGTCCTGCCTGCAATTTTCACATTTTGTCAGGTTTCTTCAGACTCCCTGGGTGATCTGCACCAGAAGGGATTCCCATGATGAGTGCAAAGAAGGTGCAGCCTGCCTGGCCTGAAGGGCAAGCAAGACCATCGACTTACGTGAGCCTCTTTGTGCTGAGAAAAAAGCCTGACCAAAGGAGAACTTAATTCTTACAGCAGCCTGCTGACCATTCCCATAGGCCACGATAGCTTGGTCACTCAAAGCTTTGGAGAGGAGTCAGGTATCTCTTTACCTTCTCTGAAGGAAGACTCCTTTTTCTTCCGGGAACCTGCTTTTCATAACTTGAGGTAGCATTCAGAAACTGTTTAACTGGGAGTGCAATCCTATACTATGTAAGGCCGACATAGCAGGGCTGTATCCTAAGGCCCATTAGGAGGCAGCAGCAGCAGCAACATCCAGGACAAGGGGAGGTTCTCCTCTTGCACCCGTGTAAGCCCCAGTCGCCCCTATGGGCCTGCTCGCATCTGCGCCTGCTGTCTTGCAGGCACAGAGGAACGTGCACAGAAGCGGCCCGAATCGAGGCTGCCCTGGCCAGGGACAGGGTTTAGGGTTAGGCACTACGACCGTCCTGCATCACAACCGCGTCACAACCGCTGTCTCCACCCACTGCGCCGCCCAGTTACGCCCCGGAACGCCTCTGGAATGCCCTCGCGGAGGCCCTGTGCCGACCCAGCACCACTGATGCTTGACTGACGCATGGCTGGCGCCCAAGCACCGGCACTGCTGCTTGTGCCGGCCCAGCGCCACAGCGCCAATGTGGACACACTTTACGGCACATTTGCAACAGCATTCAGCCGGCACAAGAGCTTAGCACCGGCGCCAGGGGGGTATAGGATTGCGCTGTAGGATGACTGGGATAAGGTACACCATGCGCTACGAGGGCTCTATCACACTGCCTTTAGCTCTCTTAAACTACTCTTCTTATGCTATCTCCAAACCTTATGAGACCTATTGCAAACATTTATGGATCACTATGGCAACACATCCTAGACAACTACCCAGGGTCACCTACTGGAAAAAGATAAAACACCCCTGCTTTGAACCTCCACGCTGCATTGTCAAATCTTGCCTTGGAAACATGGAGCTGAAAGAGGCTAATGTTCCTTCCTCTGCTAGCTGGGTCCAGATGGCTTGTGGACTTTAACAGAGCTACGCCAGCTGAAAGAATGCTCCTGTTTGTATTCTTTCCTTGCAAAGCATTGCCACGGTCATTCTATTTCAACACATTGCCTTGAACGTTGCCAGGATGAGTCAACCCTCTGCCTGTGGCCTTTTTTTCCCTTCTTAACAAAACTTGTACACCTCTGAAGATTTTCTTAAAAGGAAAAGTAACCATGCCACTCCCTCTCTTTCAGTCACTGTGGTAGTTTTGTTTACACAGGGCCCTTCTGAAGCATGCTCTTCTCGGGGCAGGATTTCCTTCCTGCTGGACAGCCTTCCTGGGTGGGCTGTCACAATGAGCAGATGGAACCAGAAGCAATGATACCAAGACAAGATTAAAAGCATACCATGCCACCTGTCAAAGACCGTTTCACTGTTCCGTTTAGCTTTACAAGAAGTCCAATATTAGGTTATAGTTCCAGAGGTGCAGATACACAAACCAATTGGCTAAGATTGTTAAGATTTGGAAAATTTAGACGGACAGCAAGAAGGCTATCTGGGGGTCTGTGGCCAGAAGTCATCTTGTGACTTCAATCTTTTGCAGGTTTCTTTTCATTCCACAAGACTATGAGGTGAAAATAAATTGAGTTAACAAGACCAGGCAAAACCTGAGGCTGCAGTGATCATGCATGCCAAGATAGCCAAATGGTCCCAGAGGCAATGTTTCCCAGCCCCCAGAAGCCCTACCACATTTTAATCATGAGGCAGTAAACAAGTTTTGTCCATGGCTTCACTCATTTAAACAACATTGCTTTTAAAAGTTGCAAGAGAGATTCCACATTTTAAATGTCCCACCTCTCTCTGTGCAATTTTCTGCATAATACCCCAACTATGCACCAGTGGCTGCACACTATGATCATAAAGTCTGAACTGCTAGGATGGCAGCCACTTGTTACAAAACTATTCGTAACAGGTTTGTTGTAGGAATTTGACCTCTAGTGAGAATGTATGGCCATCAGGTCATATAATCAGGTGCCCTGATGTCTGCCTGAATGAGGTGAAAAATGGGGTATGACAGCAGAGGCAAAGAGCATGTTGCTCAGAACAGAACAGGGGTGTCAGAGTGAGGGTTTTAAAAGGTACAAAAATAATGGTGAATGGCTAGCCCAGCTTGGAGAGAAAGGCAGGTGCTCAATGGCATACAAAACCAATTCACCTGATCATGAAGTATTCACGTAGATCACAGTTGAACCATCCGTGCCTCCTTCTCCTGACCTCATAACACATCCATCTTGCACTAGGAAACTACCAGCATAAAGGATTTCATGTTGAAAAGAATATATAGCCAGTAATCTTGGCAGAATTCAAGGAAAAGTGTTCCTTAACAGGAGGCGGCCATGGAAAATACAGAGATGAGTTTCCTTGAAAGAGACAGAAAATGAAGGATGTGGGCAGCGCAATCCTAAACCCTGCACAGTGCCGGCACCCCCATGTCAGCGCTAAGGCAACAGAAACGGTGCTGCAGGCTGCGCCGGCCTTGCTGCACCCGCGCTGAGCCTCTCTCGTGCTGACCGAAGCCGGTTAGCGCAAGGGAGGCTCCATGCCGAGGCAGCCACCCCCAATCCCGCAGAGGACTGGAGGGAGGGAGGGAGGCGGGACAGGACCTGGGCAGGCTTGGGAGGTAGCCATATGGCCACGTCCTAAGCCCATCAGCGAGGCCACGCGGCCCCAATTCGGGCCGCGCAGTCTTCTTGGATCTGCACCCGCTCTTTAGCGGGCGCAGATCTGAGGAGCACATAGGGGAGGCTGGAGCCTCCCCTATGGTAAGGGAGCGCACGCTTCCTTGCCGCGGGAGGCTCCAGCCTCCCCCAACCCAGCGCTGGATATGGCGCTGGCCGTCTGGCCTTGCCATTCCGGCGCTGGGTTGGATTGCGTCCTTAATGAAGGTTAGCAATGCTTGAATTGAGAAGAGGGTAGATATGATGAGAGCAAAAAACAGTTACACCAGAATGAGATGTCGGTCTGAAATGCTACCTGGATTTTCATGGCTTGCCGCATGAGCTCCTCGTCATTAAGTGAACACTTAATATAGTGTATTTCAAAGATCCATAAGCTCTAGAGCTCTCTGCATGCTTAGACAACAATCAAAAAGGCAGGATCCTCAGTCCTCCATGAACAAATGTTACTGCTGCACAAACACAAATACAGTCGTGCAGACTTCAAAAATGATTGTAAGTGACCCAGAGCGCAATCCTAAGCACTTGCTGGGCTGGCACAAGTCCCTTGCGGCAGCCTGGGAATGTCGCAAGCATCAATCAATCAGTCAATCAATCACTAGTATTTATATACCGCTTTTCAACATAAAGTTCACAAAGCGGTTTACAGGCAAATAATAACATTAAAGTTAAATGGCTCCCTGTCCCAAAAGGGCTCACAATCTAAAGGAATGGGGAACACCACCAGCAACAGCCACGAGAAGACACTGTGCTGGGGTGAAGAGGGACAATTGCTCTCCCCCTGCTAAATATTAGAGAACACCACTTGAAAAAGTGCCTCTTGCCCAGTTAGCAGGGGTTAAGCATGCCATAAGACGTGTCTGTGAGGACTCAGGAGGAGGCTGAGCCACACATGCGCTGACTCAGTGAGGCCAAATCAGACCCGACCACCCGGACAAGGTAAGAAAGAGCTGACTGGGGGTGGCTGGCGCGGGATGGGGGGTGGGGAAAACAGGGGAAAGGCAAAGTGAAGGCAGCGCAGGGAAGGGGGTGGGATCGGCCTGGGTGATCTAGGCCAGATCCAATCCCTCAGTCCTGGCCCAGCCAGCCTTATGTGGGCTGCTCGGATCCATCAGTGATTTCACTGGCACAGATCCAAGTAGCCCTACTGGGGTGGCTGCTGCACGACACAGAGTAAGGGGAACACATTCCCCTTACTCCTTGCTCCCCCCTCCCATACCTAACCCTAACAGCAAGACACATGCTCCTGATAACGGAACTTCTCTCAGTTGCTCTCAATATGTCTGCGGCCACCTCCAATTCTGCACTGGCTAGAGCACAAGCCCGCTGGCAGTCCTTTTGGGGGTTGGGCTGCCCGTGGTTGTTTTTCATACCAGTGGCTACAGCTTGCATGATTATGGGAGATGCTGGGGATCGAAAATGCCATAAAAAATATATTGACCGGGAAAACAAGATGATGAGCTCTTGAAAGTGTTAACCTGGGGAGAGGATTAAGAATCCCCTTAAGTGTTGCTTAATAATTATCCCATTAATGTAAACAAACTCATAAATGAGGGATAGAAGCTTGGGAGTTTCCTGATTTTAGATTTAGACAGCTTCAGAGACCACAGAGCATCAATTGCAAGGAACCAGCAGCACCTGGAGCCACAGCAAGGATTCGGAACATGCTTCTCTCAAGAAGCTGCATTTAGATTTCTGGATAGAAAGTACTGCATTCTGATGACTGGGCCTGGAAAAGCACTTCTATTCATGAGCTCCCCCCTCCCATACCTAATCTTAACAGCAAGACATGTGCTCATGATAACAGAACTTCTCTCAGTTGCTCTCAATATGTCTGCTGGCCACAGCTTCTCAAACACATTACTCATCAGTACTTCAGTCTCTGGCAAGAAAGACATTCCAGTACACCATAAAGCAATGATTTTTTTTTTTTAACAAAAATGATTCAAGTTTGCATCATCTGCTTATAAAATTGGGGTTCTTTTGTGAAGCATTTGGAATATCCGGAAGAGGATTCTCTACAGCAAATACCAGAGGGCAATCCACTGATTCCACAGCAAAAAAAAAAAAAGAGAACATTAAAATGAATTCAAGGAATAGAAATGCTCCTACTCAGCATTTAGATAGCCCTTTCAAATGCTAATCGCACCTCACATACACTTTTCTGGTTGTATTCTTACAACTACCCTGTCAAGTCAGTCAGTATTATTTCCCTATATTGAAGATGGGAAGCTGAGAGAGTACCCTAGGGAATGAAAGGCAGAGGCAAGATCTAAACCAGGAACTTCCTGATTCATAGCTCAATCTCTCAATCACAACACCAGCTCTGGGATATCTCACTCCTACACACACTATTGATAATAAGATCAATATTAGAAACCTACTAGAACTAAGAAGGTTTCAACTCTGAGCCCAGCTGTACATAACTCACCACCTTGAGCATTTCTCAGAGGCAGTATACAAGGTTTATAAATACACAGTGACATGAACATGGGGCTTATTTTACATACACAGCATATAGGAGTATACATGCTGGATATATGGGTAACTTGGTGAACTTAAATCCAGACATGATAGCTGTAACAATAATCAGCTGGGTCTTGTGATATGAAAGGGGATAGACAACCCATCACCTTCTTTGGACGCTCAAGCTCATAGACTTAGGGTGTAGCTGTATTCTTTTCCAAACATCCAAGACGGTGGCAACAAATGCTTCCTACTGGCTGCATTTTAGTCTTCTCTATGGCTGACTTAGGGTGCAATCTGGAGTTAGGCCGGCACAGCTAGGCCAGCAAAGTTTGTCTGGCACAAGGGCCACCGTAAAGCATGTTTGGACTATTCTCAGCGTCTGGGAGGATGGTGCACGTCTGTGTGCTGGCCTCTCTGACTCCAAGAGTGGTCCAAACATTCTTTACGGTGTCCCTTGTGCCAGCCAAACTTTGCTGGCCTAACTATGCCAGCCTAACACTGGATTAGGATTGCACTCTAAATTCACGTTTTCACAACTTCTCAGATGCCCTATGTGACTCTCATGGCAGTTTAGAAGCTTTGGTCAAAACACACAAGACATCACACAGCCTGCCTTCTGATGGGAGGAGTCAGTGCAAGCACATAGGTAGTGATTACTCTCTTTCAGGTTAAATTTAAGGCATTTGGGCCCAAACTGTTTAGGCCATCTACTTGATTGATCACCTCCATCCCTGCTGAATCATGAGCTTCAAAATTGTTCTCTTAAGTTTACCATCACTGTTTACCAAGTTGAGATTGCAAGGACATGTAGGAAGATGGTTTTTGGTTGCTCCACCTTGATTGTGAATGGTGCCTTCATACTCCACCCCACCCTTGCCAAAGTCTGAATCAGCATCCTTCCAAAGCAATATGCACAGTACAAATAAACCAGTTTTATTTCAGTTGGCTTTTAGAAGCCAAAAATGGGAGGGGGAAGATTATTGTATGATGGGTTTTTATGCAATATTGTTGCAGTCTTTGGGATGGGGCAGAATATAAATGAAGTAAAACCCAAATATATACACAGTTGAACATTTGTATTGATTTCATAAATACTGGCAAGTTGTCACCTCCTTCCTTGCAATTACAATTACCATCAACACACATTCACATGTCCTCCTTCGTAAGGGGCATCATCTTGCATTGCAGTTTTCATTATTTAAAGAAGCAGCACCTTTCTCTGTTGAATTTTCCAATTCTAACCTGTTCTCAACTTCTCAACGCTCAGTGAGGTAAGGGGATTCTGTTGAATATAAGGTGTCCTTAACACTGTGGGACATGTGAATTATGCCATCAGTATAAGCTAGGGTGCTTTCCCAGACTTCAAGAATACTGCATTCTAGAAAGGTAATGCATTAGCCACAAGGACAGGTTTCATTCCAGCAAACATTCGTGCCTTTTTGGTTCTCAAAATTCATCAAGCTCTGTATCACTATGAGCATAATCCAAACCCCAAGCTGGAATAGGCAGGCTGATAGCCTGCCCCATATCCAGCTCGGGGTTGGGATCGGCTGCAGGGCAACCCAGGGCAAGGGGAAAACATTCCCCTTGCCTCAGGTAACGGGCAGCAGCCCTAATGGAGCTATGCAGAGCTGCGCCAGCAAAATCACTCCAAGTGGCCCAGATCAGAACAGACTGGGCTGGGGACAGGGGTTAGGATCCAGCCCAAGTGCAGGATTCTGTCCATCCCCCTCCTCAGGCTGTTCTGCCTCCATGCACTGGCCTATCTCCTCCTATGTTGTTGCAAATGCTCTTTACGGCAGTCAAGGGCTTGCATTGCACCCTCAGGCATTGACATAGGGGAACATTAAACAAATCTCTTTTTTTTTACCTTGTTGTAGCAAAACCACTGATGTTCCCTTATCTTTAAAAGGGAGTCCCCAGTATCCATAGTTTCAGCTATCCATCGGCAGTGGTGGTGGTTCCAGAATGGAACCCCAGCAGATATCGGGGCATGCCGGGATACACTTCCAGGTGAGAAGCTGGAGCTGTTGGTGGGTATCTAACAAAAACAAAATTCACTTGCTGAGTCTCTTAATTAAAAAAAAAAGAGTTTTGGGAACGCTGACTAGTTTGGTTGGAATGTATAAAGCTCAACCCGACTCTTGCCAAGTATGGAGACAGTCATGACAAAATGCACATCAAGAGTTCCACAGAAGCCAATCAGAGCAAACCTGTGGATTTGTTCACACTATTGGTATTACCTGCCGTAATAAAATTATGATGCTAAAAATGGATGTGGATTCCAACAATAGTTTCCATTAGTTCCACTTCCAGACAAGGAGTCCTGTTAGTTTGCAGCAGCAAAACAATAAAAAGCCGTGTTGCCCCGAAAAGATGAATCAGTTTGTATCAGCATAAGCTTTCACAGACCATTGTCCACATGAAATGAGCTGGAGTCCATGGAAGCTTATGCTAAAATAAATTGGTGAGCTACAAGACTCTACTGTTTTACCATTAGTCCAACAAAGTTTGCACCATATTGCTGTCAGGTAGAAACTGCACGTGAAGCAACCAGGTTTGTGACCCCAGATCTATGGTAACAGACTTTTCAAAAACACGCTGATCATGAGGCTGGACCAAAAAGAGTGTGAAAACATTTTGTATGAATCAGCACCCTGCAACTAATCCAAGAGAAATGAGTGAAACTGTTACTTTGCATTCTGTTGCACATCCCTAAAAGAAAAGAAAAGCTTCCTCACAGTACCTGAAGCTGCAAAGCTGAAGGTGGGAATTATATACAGTATATAAAGAAAAAAAGAGATAGCAAAGGTAGCTTTTGGGGCAACTAGCCAATACATGGGAAAATAAACTTCAACAAACATGGGAAGACATAACATAAACATCCATTACTTCTCTGAAATTCCTCCAAGACAAAGAAACAGAATAAGAGTATGCTAACTCTAGCAGTGCTTGGGTAGCAGTATACTGAGACTGAACCGAGAGAGGAATCGGTCCATGAGGCAGCTCACAACACAGGTGACAGAGAGGTGTGTGCTTGAAGCCAGGGGAAAGAAAGCACTGGATTAAAAGGGGAGGGAAGGGGAGCAAAAGAAACTCTCAGAGAGAGAGACTGAATGCGCTACCCATCAGAGAAAGGTGCTGAAAAAGATGGAGCTCTGATGAAAGACAGGCAGAAAGAAAAAGAGATAGTAAATAAATACATATACACATAAACATGAATGCCTGAGAAACTTGTTTCCTTTCAGTAAGTGTTATAATTGTGTTTTCAACACATTTTAAGAACAGCGGCCAGCCCAGCCGACAGCTTTGGTCTCCTGCTTTCGGAGCAATCTCCCTGAGAATGTGTGCCTCCTCCCGCATCCGGCTTTCTCACTCACCCTCAGATGTGCTTTTATTGCTTAGATTTAGTACAAATCTAGCCCTAGAGCTCCAACGCAAATGAGCCTGTCGCTGTCAAAGACAGGGAAATGTTCTGTGGCTGCCACCCTTCTACCCAAGATCCACACAAGTCTGCACACAAGATCACACCAGCTTTTGCTTCTGTGCCCTTTTAAGGGAATAGAAAGTCCAAGAAAGCAGCAGGATACTGCACAAGGCTCTTTCCCACCATACAAAGAGCGGAGGCAAAGCTCTTTCCAGGATGGATAGCTATCTGCACAAACAAGGATTTCACATGAGCTTCTTTTCAAACCTGACAGCTAGAAGGAGCAGCCCAGGAGAGGTTTCTCTCCAAGTCTAGATTCTAATAGTAGGATAAAAAATCCCAAGATGAAAGGAAAGTTTACTTTCATGCTCTCAAACCTGAAGCCCTCCAGTGATCAGAGTTTGGGGGGGGGGAATAAAACAAACAAGATGGCTTTATCCTGTCTTGTCTTTGAGTCTCACTGTTGCATGCCAGACAACCAAGATGGGGATCACCCACAGATACCAGACTGTCACAGCATCATATGAAAATCAATTGGATACTCTGCTTTCATCATGCTGTGACTATTATCCATGCCGTGAATCATGGACAAAGAACTATCATACAAAGACTTGGTACAATAGAAATCTCCCTTGAGAACAATTTGTCCCCAACTCCGATCACACCCTGAGGGTTGCCTGCAAGTCAGAAAGGTTATCCAGAGTTCGTAACAGATACCAATCCTCTTTGCTGGGACTGTCCAGGATTCCAGTCAGAAAAAGGGCAGCCAGCTTTCTGATGAGCAATTGCCCTGGCTGGGTCCTTTACAAAGGAGTTGAGAACTGTCACGGTCAACTGTTGCCCGTGATCCTGCCTCCAAGATGATGGTGCTGGAGGTCAGGAACAGTCCATGTCCATGTTCCAGTTTTCTGTAGGTCAGCAGATCATCAGTCTTCCAGTATTCACCAGACTGTCTGAGCAGCAGGCATGTGGACTTCATTCCCATTTCATGTCTCTTCTGGAGAGCATTCCATGGCAGAGTAACTGCCCTCACCATCATCTAAAACCTCATCGTTTTTCATATTGACTTGCAAAACCTCAGATTCATTCTCCTCCTGCTCTTCCTCTTCCTGTTCCCGAAGGCTCTGGAGACGTTCCTCCCGAGCCTCCAAAAACTCCTGGGCCCCCTCACCCACCACCAGGACTGTGTCAGCCACACTGGGAGGGGCTTCGACCGGGTTGTGGTCGTAGGAGAAGAGTCGAAGCCTCCGCAGATGACTCAAGTCAGGGAATTCGGTAAGCTTGTTGCGGTCCAGGTCGAGGATGTGCAGCTGGGTCATGCGAAGCAGAGGCTTTGGGAACTCCACAAAGCGGTTGCCATACAGCCAGAGTCCCCGGAGACCCTTCATGCGTGGCAGGCTGTTTGGCAGCGTCCGGAGGCGGTTGTCGCCCATCTGCAGGGACTGCAGCCCAGGCATTTGGAGCAGGACACGAGGGAAGTGGTACAAGTAGTTGCTCTCGATCCACAGGCAGCGGAGAGTCGTGAGCTGGGAGAACTCTGCAGGGAGCCCAAAGAGGCGGTTGCTGCCCAGGTAGAGGCGGGTCAGGTGGGGCAACCGGCACAGTGCTTCAGGCACTTCCTCCAGTTTGTTGAAGTCCAGGGCCAGGATGCGCAGCTCCTGCAGGCCCTCGATCTCTTCCGGCAGTTCCTTTATCCCCGTGCCACTGATGTACAGCTTCTGCAGGGTGCCCAGGGCACACACCGGTCCAGGGAGCGTCTTCAAGTGCCGCCCAGTGAGCTCCAGCATCTGATCCCCACCCCCCAGTTGCTCCTCGATAGCCGATGGCAGCCGCTCCTCCCTGCCTGAGGACCCGCCACTGCCCATCCTCATAGCCAAGGGAGGCAGCTGGCAGGACAAACGCCACTGCCTCCGCCAGGTGGGCTCCAGGGAGACATGGTAACCGCCAGGGGCCCTGCCCACCAGATCGGCCTCCTGGGGTTCGGACCAGGGCTCTCTGGCTGGCGCCCCCTGCCAGGGCTGGAACGGGGGCTGCCTCCAACAGCTTCCCTGCAATGGGAAGGAGCCTGGCGTCTCCGGGCGGACCCTGGAGCTGGCCCAGCGCCCCCTGGAGCGCGGCGTGGCAGAGGCGAAGCCCGCGACTGCAGCCCGGCTGCTCCCCAGCCCACCCGCGTTATCCTCAAGGCTGCGCCCCTTCTGCCCGCCACGGCGCTTCTGCTCCTGTCCACGGCAGGGCTCCCTCCCTTGCGTCGCCCTGGGGCCGTCTGGGGGTCTTCGGTGTCTGCCCAGGAAAGCGCCTCCGGCTCCCGGCTTCTCGCTCCGGGGCTCCCCGCTAGGTCTGAGCTCGGCTCCCACACACGCACCGGGCGCCTAGCGACTCGTCTCCATGGAAACCCCCACGCGGGATCGCCAGCCTATGAGCGAGCCGAACGAGCAAAGTAAGGCGGGGCTACGCGTTCGTTCCGCCTCCCTCCCGCCCTCCGGGACACACCCCCTTGGAGTGGAGGAATTTAAATGCAGCCCTCTTAAGAAAAGCACCCCCGAAAAACAGAGCACGTTTCTCGGTGCGCTCGCACAAGCCTCCTCGCGCAAGCCAAGCGCCTCTCCAGCTGCGGATCCCGCCCCCCCCACCCTGCGCCCCGCGCCCCCACCTGCCCCAGTTCCAAGGACCGAGACCCGGCCCGCCCCTCCGTGCGGCAGCCACCCTTCCTTGTTCTCTCAGCCTCGCCTTTCGCCCAAGAGAGGCGATGCTGCTGCAGTCCTTCAGTCTGAGCCACGCACGTGCTTCCTGTGCCTTAATCGCTGCCTGCCTGGCAGGGAGAACTTCGACAGCTGGGGGCGGGGCTTGGCGCGAGGGGGGAAAGATTCGCAGGCGAGCCGCTCCAGGACCAGGATCCTAGAAGGGGCGGGTGGGGGCGATGACGGCTGCAGGAGAAGCAGCAGCCACCGGCAGCCAGGTACTCCCGCAGGGAACCTGAACGAACCCGAACTCCATCGCGCGAGGGCTTCTCGCTTTGCCCGGGCATCACTGGCTGGCGCAAGCTTCCCCGCGCCTGTCAGGGGGTCCAGGGCAGCTGAAGCCCTCCGGGCCCTGGGAATGCTACTTTCGTGAGGAAGCAGGCAGACAGGCACCCACCCCCGCTCTGCCCTCGCCCGGTCCAGGAAAACATTCGTGCGTGAGCCCCTGGCTTGTATGAACTCCCCCGACCTGCAGCTTGTAGTTTTGACTAAGCATCATCGGAGGACTGGTCCGGTCCGGTCCGGTCCAGTCCAGTAGGTCAGCAGCAGATTCATCAGTCTTCCAGAATTCACCAGACTGTCTTCCAGGAAAAGGGAGAGCAGCGCCCGCCAGTCAAAAAACAGCACCATTTAGGACAGGCAGGTGAGACCAACCTCGTCAACAGCTCAGAAACCACCTCACCGCACTACAGGGGAAATACCCTCCCCGCTTTTTAAGGGACATGGGATGGGAGAAAGCCTCTTTCTAGTGACTCTAGCAAAGCATCAGGCCAAAAGGTTCCCAGCCTAATCTACCCATAGATTGGTTGTCTGAATATTAAGTGCCCATTGTTGTTACTGTGTGATATAGGCACAAGAATTGGAATCCTCGACTTTCAGAGATTTAAAAAACACTTAGGGGGGAAATTATGTGGAAATTATCTGTATTTTGCTGCTGAGAAACAGAGGGCCGAGAGTCTCGTCACTTTGTAACTGAATTGCTTCCAGCCACAGTGCCAGTTGCAGAGGTGTTTGTGTGAAGGCCAGCAGCACATGCAAAACCACACAAATCCACCAAGCTTCTGCAAAAGTAGCTTTTCAAGTACTGTGAACTGTGAAAAGCTGATCCATACATAGTTCTGTGTATGGTGTTGTCCTTCAGCATGAAATGTCTAATGATGGAGCTTAATGCATACCACAGGTACCATGAAAGTGGTTATGAGATGAATCACGTGGTACCACAGCAATTCAAGACAGTAACAAGAAATGCGCCCCTTAGCCCTGGCTTCTAGGCATGCCCAATTACTGATCACTTTAGAAAACAATATGTTAGTTTACATTTAATTCAGAAGAAAATGTTAAAGCATGAAACACAGGAGTAAAACAGCCTCTGTAACCACTGCTGTATCCCTTAGCAACTTGCAATATGGCAGTCCACCATTATTTTTGTGCACCCAAGGCCCTACCTGGTTGTAAACAGTAAATCAGCAGTTAGTGTATTGCTGCAGCTTTCTGTCAAAAGCTCTATATGGTGTGGAAGATATAAAAGAATTCCTGCACCTGACTAGTATGTATGATTGATGAAAAAAACATAAAAATTATTGACCAATATTTAGGGCATCTACAACAGCCTAGAAGATGAGAAAACAAAGCTCTATTCAGTCTGGCTCCCATAGAAACAAACTGTTTCTCCCTGACCTTAAATCAGACCCTCAGAATCCTGCACATAATTACTTAGCACAAATTAATGTAGCATTTCCCTGATCTCCAGCAACTCTCCCAATGTATCCCTGATGGTAGGCTAGTTATTTTTGTTCCAACTCCCCCTCAGTCTTATATATATCCTTCATCATGAGTGACACTCGTTCTGAATTAGTCTCACTCCATATGGTTGTAAAAGTGATGGGGATTCTTTTTCCAGAGCTATGCGGGCTTCTATGTTTTCCACAGAATCACCAGCTGCTGATTCAATCCATATACTCCTTTCAGACTCTTACATCGCCTTTTGTATTGATACAATTTTCCATTGCTCAGGTAACCACCAGCATCACCCATGCACAGATTTGTGTATGAATGTGGAAAGTACACCGCATCCACACAGGGATGCAAAACCTCCTATTCAGTCACAAATGAGGCAACTAACAACATGGACTGTGTATCTTCAGAAAATGCAGCTAATCCATCTGGGCAAATACAAACACAGATATTCAGTGGGAGGGAGAAAGCAGAGAGAGGGGGGGCAGCATATTAGATATGTAAGAAAACAGCATAGCAAAGCATGTGATTCCACAGGGTATATACAAAGATGGAAATGCCAGGATTATGGAAGAGGGAGGTGGAGAGGATTCTTGTCTATATAATTCTGCTCTCTTCAGCTCACCTGATAACTCTTCAACTGAGCTAGCAAATTAGAAGATGTTGAGAGCAAAAACCCAGAAATAATCAAACAGCAGGAAGAAATGGCTCAAGGTGAGATTCTAAAGAAATTAATAGCACACAGCTTCATCAGAAGGGGAAAGCGGTGGCATTGGTTAACAATCTTTAAAAAAAAAAAACCCAATGGGCAGCCTAACTCTATGTTGCCCTGGAACCCAGAGAAATAGAGGTGCCAAAATGGCTGCCGCTGTGTCCTGTGAGCCGGGTCTCCTCTGATTCCTTTTCCCCGTTTCCTCTGGAGCCTCTTTGTTCCCTTACCCTGTGTTCCACCTCCTTGGATTGAGCAGGCACAGAGCCGAAGAAGCCCATGTAGCTCAAGAAGGGCCATAGGCAGTGATGTCATTCAGGGGGAACGGACCAGAACGGGCGCTCCGGATCCTAACGGGCTCCGTGGCTGGTTCCGGGTTCCCGACAAGTGCCAATCAAAAGTGAGTTCCTGTTCCTAAAGCATTTGAATGCCACCACTGGCCATAGGGTATGGTGGCAGAATCTGCCGCCATCTCTGCCCCCTCTCCTGGAACCAGTCCTCCCTCCAAGCACACACTCCCCGCTCCCAGTTCTGCCCCATCCCGACAAACCTCACCACTGCCCGGTGCTTCCATTCATCTCTTCTTGGCGCTGAGGCATTGCACTGGTGCTGTGTTGGTAGCACCAGCAGTAAAGTGCCTTTTATGACAGGTCAGTACCAGTGACAGGAGCGTACTGCCTGTGCTGGGACAGAGATTTCGAGCGGACAACAGGGAGCATTTTCCTTGCACCCACAACCATAATGATAATGGAAATATTGCATAGTCAACACCTTCAAGATGCAGAGGCAGTCCAGCAGTATCCTGAATGGAGAAATATAACTTGGAAGTTCATAGTGCTTTCTTTTTAATTTCTAATAGTCCTCTTAATTCTAGCTCTACACACACACACACACACACACACACACACACACACACACACACACACACACA
>JAJKFI010015371.1:0-25993 GCA_029204185.1 Lerista edwardsae
TTGTTGACATGCTAGACCACTGAAAAAGAACATGGAATGCGGGGGGGGCTTTTGATAAGCTTGTAAGCCCCCTCATGAGGATAGGGAAAAAAAGAGTATGTAGAGAGGATGACCACTTTGATTAGGGTCTCCGTCCATAAAACTCAGGCATATTTGACATACTGTATGGGGTGTAACCATGGGGAGAAGAATGGAATGCTACTGGCAGGTCCCTTGAAGAAGGCACATTGTGCATATGAGATAAAGTGTTGTTTCCTTTGCCAGGCTGATTATTCACAATCACGCTGTTGTGAAGGAAACAAAGGAAGTCGGTGAATTGAGGTGATTTCCAGAGGTGCTATTGCTTGGCAATTTCCCTCTGTAGGCAAAATAGAGGTAGCCAGAAAAGCAGCTGCTACGCTACGTTATCACTGAGATGGGGCGGCACTTTGAGGCACACTTGGTAAGTGATAAGCCAGTACAGTACAGGACTGTCCAGGTCCACCTGGTGAAAGGTAGAGTGTTGTGATGTTACTTAATTTGCCTGGCATCATGCTTGAACTGCAGAGAGACCTGGCCTGACGCAGGCAACGTTCCCTGGCCATTTGACTCTACTGTGCTGGGACCCTGCGTGACATCCCTTTGCCACCCAGCACTCAGGCTCCCCAGGTGCTCTGCATGCACCAAGGCTGGCAGGGAAACCATCTGGCCATACGTCATCTCAGCAATTGCCTGTCAAGGAAAGCAAACAAAGGCGGTTGCCTCTTATGAGAGGAAATGTTTGTTTTTGGAGAAGGTTAATGGACTGGAGAAGCAAGAAAGGAGTTTGCAGGAAGTGACTGCACAGATCCAGCCTGCAGCCTATGATACATCAGCGCTCCCTATCTCACTCAAACCTGGCCAAAACCAAGGGAAAATTGGTACATCATATAGGTGATGATCCCCAAACTTATGCAGAAGGGCAAGTGGAAGAGAACAGCCAGCATATAATACTGTGTATGTGCTGGAAGGAGAGAAGACAGCAATTTTGAAACCAGGATCACAAGCAATCCTGTACAAGAAGGGATGCATATAGATGATGATGATGATGATGATGATGATGATGATGATGATGATAGTACCATGAAATCAATGTACATGGCCTTTTGAAACATAAAAAGATAGATCTGAAGAGCCTACAACTGTATTTCAATTTCAGCAAAAGGCAGAGAGAGTTAGAAGGAGGGCAACATAGCAAACTAAGGGCACAATCCTAAGCAGCGCCGGACTGGTGAGGCTGACGGGCCAGCGCCATATCTGATGCTGCTTAGGAGAGGCTGGAGCCTCCCTGTGGCAAGGGAACATGTGCTCCCTTACCATAGGGAAGGCTCCAGCCTCCCCTAGGCACTCCTCAGATCTGCGCCTGCTAAATAGCAGCCGCAGATCCAAGGAGACCACAGGCCCAAATCGGGGTTGCGTGGCCTCCTGGACAGGCTTAGGATGTGGCTTAGGATGTGGCCTCCCAAGCCCACCCACATCCTGCCCTCCCCCCACCCACAATCTCCCTCCCGCCGTCAATCTCGCTGCCGCCTCCTCATGAAGCCTCCCTCTCGCCAGCTGGCTTCAGCTGACGCAAGAGAGGCTCGGCGTGAGTGCAACGGGACCGGCATTGCCTGCAGCACCGGTCCCATTGCTCGATGCGGGGTTGCCGATTGGTGCCCCTGCATCAGTGCTCTGCCCCTTGTGTTGATGCTATGATGTAGCGTCAATGCAACGGGCGCAATAGGATTGCGCTGCCTGTGAGTGAGGTAGGAGTGCGTCAAGCTAGACTAGGGGCTCTTCCATATAATTGTGTGTAATCCCAGAAGTATGATGGGTGAACAGAGTAGGTGTCCATTAAAAAATGACTGTTCGTGGGCTTCTTCAGCCCTCTTTTCTTTGGTGGGCCTGCCGCAATGTGTGCTTTTGCTTTTTGCCTTGAGTATTTATTTCACCTCTATCCAGTGCACATACACAATATGTTTCTTCTCTCTCTCTCCAGGTTACCCTCTGGTGGGAAGGTTGTAAATACAGCCCCTGTGCCAGGGCAGACACAGCACGAGGAGCCTGACCACAAAACAGAGCCCCGGTCATCTGTCTCAGACCTTGTAAATTCCTTGACTAGTGAGATGCTGATGGTGAGTGCAGTCAGGTTTGCTGGTATGAACTGCTGTATGGTCTGAAGAAGGGAAGTTCTCCACCCTCCATATCTTGATTTTCTTTCTCCGTTCCCACAGGGCCTCTTACTGGAAGGGGCAGGAGCAGGGCATAGATGAAGTCAACATGAAATGAAGCTCTATTTATTTATTTTAATTGAATAAAACCTAGGAAGAGATTGCAGCCAAGACTTGAATCATGAGCTAGCTGTTCTCCTGACATCTACAGATTACTCTGGCATCACAATTGCTTGAGATGTTGCAGGCCCAAACTATATGTGACACCGGAGATCCATGACTGTATCTCCCAATCGTTGTTGTTGTTTTACTTTAAACAGGCTCTGAACTTGATTAGGGTAATAGGTTGAGAGGAAGTTTCACACATTGTTTTTCCTATCTAAATCACCCCTTTCAAAACTGCTGTTAGCCTCTTGGAGGAAACCCTGTTGAACAGCATAGCTGCATCAATGAGCAGATTCTCCCAGCCTTGTGATTGAGCCTTGCCAATAGTGGCCATTCTGCTTTGATCCATGGCTTTGAATCTGACACTTCCATTTCTTGGGCGTTGAGGCTTGCCCTGCTTTCCATCCTCAGAAGCTGACTAGATTTAGCTGTTTGCCCAGCTCAGATAAGAGGGACGTGGTGGCGTAGCGGGTTAAACCGCTGCTGCTGGGCTTTCCGACCAGAAGGTAGGGAGTTCAAGGCTGTGCGACAGAGTGAGCTCCCGTTGCTTGTCCCAGCTCCTGCCAACCTCGCAGTTCCAAAGCACCTAAATGCAAGTAGATAAATAGGGACCACTTCGGTGGGAAGGGAACGGCGTTCTGTGCACTACAGCATATAGTCATGCTGGCCACATGACCATGGAAGCTTGTCCTTGGACAAAACGCCAGTTCTACAGGCTTTGAAACGGAGATGTGCACCGCCCCCTACAGTCAGTCACAACTAGACCATTCAGTTGTGGGGAAACCTTTACCTTTACCAGCTCAGATAAAAAGAACCAGAAGCCTTCCCCTCTTGAACTCTCTTGAACTATGTCTTTATCAGCTTGCTGAGAGGGAGGAGCATTGCATCTCCCTTGCATCTAGGGAGGAGCCACAGCTTCCTGGTTTGTAGAGCAATCAAGCAGCTGTGTTTGCCTCTGGGATTAAAAAGCAGTGGGGTAGCAATGTGAATTCAGATCAGCTTTGAACATGGCTAGCTGCACACCAAATCCAGATTGAACCCGCCTGTACATAAATATGTTTAAACATACTTGGTTGAGTCCATGTATTGATTTGTAAAAATCAAGAATACAGGAGATAAAAAGCTAGACCTTGCAGCTCATTTTTCATTTATCAATATTTGCATGGCATAAAAGGAAATTATCCTTGATAAACTCTTCCATAATGCCAGGTTCATGGCAGGCTTATCAAGGGATAAGTTACCAAGGCAGGTAACTTATCCATGATAACATGGCAGGCTTATCAAGCTGTAGTTACCGTGTGGTGACTTTACTGCCTCTGCCCTACTGCTTTTGAACTCAGGAGTTCAAGAAATTAGTCCGTTCTAGGATTCTGCAGAGATGCTTGGAGTGACTCTGTACACAAAGAACAGAATAGAGGGGTGTGAGACTGCACTGGAATCCTGGGGCAAGTATTAGAGTAGAATTCTTTTATATATTGTTAGGTTGCCATAGCAGTTTACATTTTTAACCTTTCCCCCGGCAGACAGAGATAGGACTTCTAAAATACTGAAGTGTCTTGGTTAAAGATTCAGAAATGAAAGAGAAAATTAACTGGGCTCAGAACTTTGGTTAGCCATGATACTGTTGGGTGGCCTTGGACAAAGTAGGTTTTCCACCTAACCTGCTTCATATGTTTGTTGCAAGGATAAAATGGTGCTCACCTGCTGTATCTTGTTCTCGAGGGAAGGGCAGGATGCAAACATGTTCCCCTACCTAGGCTTCCCAGAAGCTTTGTGCCTTGGCAAGGTCCTTATATAGAGACTCTGGTATTTATTCATTATCCTTCCCACATTTCCACAGTGAGCCTGCCTCTTCAGAACATCACCTAGTCTCCACCCTCTTCTTCTTGACTTGTTTCTGTTTGTGGGATAGATTAATGAGCTGAGATACAGAACACAGCAGACATAAATCTGGCTGCTGGATCCATTAAACCACAGGCATGGTTTATCTCTGGACGGTAGTTGGAAACCTGAGGCAAGAAACCAGGACAGAAAGTCTCATCACGCATAATGAAAATTAAGTAGTGAACTCCTCCCCCTTAATAAATTGAACTTTCTTCCTATGTCATGCATGCATCCTGTGCCTGGCTTAGACAAATATCAGGTATAGGAGAATTTTAATACCTTAGCTGACATACGTTGACTTTTTCAGTGCATTAATGCATTGATTGATTGATTTCCTAGTCAGACTTCTGGCACTGATTGGGAGTGAGAAAAAAATTTCTTCTGTTGAATGAATTTGACTCTCCATACTGGTGTAGAAAGTTTTGTTTTTTGTTTGGAGGTTCTTTTTTATATATACCAGTGTTTCTCAACCACTATCACAGGTGGTACTTGAGGTAATGTGCAGTGGTACACACAGGACACCCAGACCCCTGCTACCTGGCAGCAAGACCAGCAACACAATGCAACAAGGGTAGGAGGAGGCTTGGCTTGGTGGGCAGAGCTCCAGCTGTGCTTTTCACGTGCTTTTCATGTGCTTGAAAAGGCCCTCCCATCTACCTGAGCTTCTTACCAGTGTTTGTCTGGCTTCCCAGTCTTCCCATTTAGCTTCCCAATTTGGTAGTAACTGACAATGACATCATTGCCAATTACTTGCATTGGTACTTCCAATAGGTGGATGATGTGAAGTGGTACAGTGGGGGACAAATATCGAGAAACACTGATATATGCTAATAAGGAACCCATTGACTCACGGCTGCTTCATCATGGGAAGTTTCTTGCCATAATCCTGTGAAGAAAGTTCCATTGGATAGGTGGGCGTAGCCTGAAGATGTGGCCATTCCCTGATAGTCCCAGTTTCTTACATAGGACTGGTTTGCACATGCATGATGCTTGATTCCAGCATCAGGTGGTGACATCATGGAATTATGCATCACAGCATGGACAAAACGTTCTTATTAACCTCTTGTGCAATGCCTTTCAATGGAGTCAGCTCATGCATTCAGCTGCAAGCCATCCTATGAGTAATCAAATGATGTGCTTGCATGTGAGAACCAAACGAAAGGAATAAGCACATCTGTGAGAATTCTCGATGGCTCTGGGTCTGTAGTGCACAGTTCTAGACTGCCGTTCATTGCTTTTCCTTCACTTAGGGCTGGCCTTTGTGAGATTTACAAGCTAATTATTTATTTATAGAATTCATACCCTGGCTTTCACCACAAGTGAAGCATTGCACAACGCAAACTTCAAAGCAACTCACGATGATAATAAAAACAATAAAACCAATTACAAATGCGATATCAAACAGCGATGAAACCATATGAACAAAAATAGCAGAATAGGAGGATGAAACAGAAATTAAAAGTGTCTGAAGATCTCAAATACTACTGAAAGCACAGCAGAACAGAATGAAAAAAAAAGCAAAGAAAGCACAAACAGGCCTAAGGAGAAAATTCTGTAATTTAGATGCCATTGCAGGAATAGTCACCTTCCTAGGAGCCACATACCGTACTTCATGAGGCAGGGGCACCAGAAAAGTGCCGCTGAAGAAGATCTTAATTGACAGATATTATGAAACTGGTTTGGGAGCATTAACACCCCCAGATCCTGGCAATTTATAATCAACCTAAAAAAAAAAAACAGGCATCACTCAAATCAGAATTGGGCTATGTGATGTTATGTGCTTCCCTCTTGTGGCAAAACTGACAAAGCAGTATTAGAAGCAAAATGCACATGATATGGGAGGGAGAAGCGGAAAGAGGGGCTGGTGATGGAGCCTAACTGAAAATTCCAGTTTTGGCATTACTTCTCCCTACACACGTTCTTAAAGTGTGTATAGCATCACATGTAATGATCTACACACAGTACAGTGTCCTGTAATGTGTGAAATGGCTCTAAGATTGCAGCATAAGGGATACTGTAAAGTATGTTTGGACTACTCTCACTGTCAAATAGGCCAGCACACAGATGTGCACCATCCTCCCTGACTCCAAGAGTGGTCCAAATGCGCTTTACGGTGGCCCTTGTGCTGGTCAAACTTTGCTGGCCTAACTAAGACGGTCTAACTCCAGGTTAGGATTGCACTCTTAAGAAGATAGCACTGATGCAGAAAAGAGAGGGCTGATATGGGGACATGGGTGGCTGGGTGGCTGGTGACTGGTGGCATAGTGAGGGCATTGATGCGAGGAGAATGCAATGCTTTGGAGAAGGCTGTCATTTTGGAGTTCACGTAGAGACGAGATGGGTGCAGCACTGTTGTGGAGAAGATCTCCATGCTTTGAGAAGAGGCACAGCTCAGTAGCATAATACATGCACTGCATGCAAAAGGTTTATCCTCCAGCATCTCTGTAATGAGGCAGTTTTATATGTTCATACTGCTAATGATTTTTTACTGTAATTTCATTTGCATTGTGCCTTTTCATTTTTAATCATATCACTTACAGTCATAAAATATTAACCTTCCTAAATTAAAGTAAACCATTAAAATGATAAAATAGGAAATCTGAATGCTAAAACAGCATTCATAACATATATGGAAGTGTAATGGTTACAAAAAAAATTCCAGGTATTTATGAGCCAAAGACCTGATGAAATAAAAAAGGTTCTAGCCTAAATTATGAAGACCAAAAAGGAACTAGCTACAAGGCTCTCATAGGGAAGACCATTTCACAGGCAGAGTATCACATTCAAAGAAGCCTGGCTCACAGTAGATATCAACCTCTACTCACTTCCAACAGGAAAGAGATCTGGAGCAGTGACTTTTGGGTTGAGGCATCCCATCAGGGGGAGAGCAACTGTCCCTCTTCACCCCAGCACAGTGTCTTTCTTGTGGCTGTTGCTGGGGGTGTTCTCCATTCTTTTAGATTGTGAACCCTTTTGGGACAGGGAGCCATTTAACTTTAATGTTATTATTTGCCTGTAAACCGCTTTGTGAACTTTGTGTTGAAAAGCGGCATATAAATACTAGTGATTGATTGATTGATCTGTGGAATAACATTTAAGACCTTAATTCATAGGGAGGGGGGGGGCATATAGGAAAAGGCATTCTCAAAGGTATCCCAAACTGAAGCTTTTAAAGGTCAACAACAGCACTTTGTATTGAACTTGGAAAAAAAAGTAGGCAGCTAGTAAAATGCTCTTAGCATAATACGGTCCATGTGGCTAGCAGCAGTTATTTTCTGTGCTGCTGCGCTTTGGACCAATGCAGGTTTCCAAATAATCGTCCAACAGAGAACCAGAATGGTGTGGTGGTGAGAGTGTTGGGCTTTCACTAAAGAAGCCCCTGGTTAAATGCTTACTGAGTAGCCTTGGACCAATCACCAGTTCTAAGCCAGGTATATCTCACAGAGTTCTTGTGGAGGACAAAAGTAAAAGGGGCTATGTGTGCCATCCTGAGCTTCTTGGAGGAAGGGCAGGCTAAAAGTGTAAATAAAGAAATCAAAATGAACAGCATGGAAGAAGCCTGTCTATCCAGATTCACTCTCATTGCCCTTGGAGTTATGCGGATTGTCATTTTGTGGCATCCTGTGCAGTTCAACAGGCTTCCTAATGCAGTTATCCTGCCATCAGCCTGTTTCCAAGAGCTTTGACCCTTCTTGTTTTAAATAGCCTGAATGAAAGGTCTTCAAATCTCTCCCTGGGGAGAGCATCTTGCAGTCCACAGCATGCTGTTAATAGCTCTTGCATTCTGCCTCCTTTCCCATGCCGCCTTTAGCCATCTTGCTTTTCAGTTGGTGTGAATGGTCATGTCCCTGAATCTCCTGTCAGGGATGCACAGGGGGAGCTGGAGAAGGATGGAAATAATGCAATTATTCAGGCTGCAATATGGCCAGGGTGCAGTATTTGTGAACACAGTATTTTCATTCCTGTGAAAGAAAGTAGCGCAATCCAGTTTGATTCTGTCCTGTATCAGAGAAGAGGTGTCGCTCCTTTAACAAGTGCATCCAGCAAAACAACTCATCTCAAGTGTTGAAGAGCATCAGAGAGACAGCAAAACATTAATGCTCTTGTTCTGCTGTGTTTGTCTCTTTTTTGCTCCAAGGATATGAGAAGTCGTGCATTTGATTGTCTGCTCGTACATTTCAGGCCAAGAGAGAAGCACTAATTTACACGACAAATGCTGAAATTCTGCAGCAAAAAGCCTTAGATTCTGTGACTAGAAAGCTCATCTTCTGGTTACCAGCATACGTTATGCAAATTTGTATGTAGTAAGTACATTTGCTTCAGGAATTCTTAGGAGGAGGAGGCATTGACCCCGACTCCTCCTTGACCCCAACTTCTTCCCTGACAATTCAGTAGCATTCAATTTCTCACAGTTAAAAACAGGGACTCTCCAGTGGACTTATGACACCCCTATCCTCGCACTAAAGATAATTGGCTGAGATTCCATCTCTTCTACTATATGTTGCTGAACGTTCTCCTGTTCTTGCTGTATGCTCTGTCCTTTGACTGTGAAATTGCTGTCCTGCGCTGCCTTCTGAAGTGAGTGTATTAATGAACTGACGATCCCCAATTTCCTTTTTCATCCCCATTCCTTCCTTTTTCTTTTTCTTCTTGAATATGTAGCCCACTGCTTTCCCCCTCTGTTGTTCTCTTTGTTTGTTGTTAACTAAAGAATATTTAGTAGATTGTTCAATATCACAGTAGATCTGGTTGTATTTGCTAACAAAATAACTGCAATTCAAACCCACTGTGCAACATTTGGATAGGCTGTTAAGGGGGGGGGAGCAGAAGGGAAGCTAGGGCACTTCAGAGCAGAGGCGTTTCTACAGGGATGGCAAAGCTCTAAGTGTTGCAAGAAGCCTTACCCTGTCATGTAAATCCCTCCTCTCCCTTGCTGCTGTAGCCAGTAAGCAACGCCAAGATGTTGCTGTTCCCTGTGAGGATTGGCTAAAACGGTGCAGGAGAGGAGTGATTTCCACTGCAAGGTAAGGCTTCTTGCAAAACTTAGAGCTTTGCCGTCCCTGAAGAAACGCCACTGCTTCAGAGCACATAGACACATGCTTAATGCAGGCCAATCTTTTTATACAGTGTTTTTTTAATACACTGATTTGATTCAACACTGATAGCCACTGCAGACAAGAAGGACCCTGCTGATTTCTGGTAAAGGGGAAAAAAACCATCCAAAAAACCACTTTTCTAGGGAGTCAGACTATTAGAACTGATATATTTCAGCTAATGCTGAGACCCCCTCTTGCTGAAGAATGCAATGCTAAAAGCCCCTGCCTCTCCTCCTTTAAGGGGTAGGGGCAGGGCGAAGGCAGCGATGCGATCCCCAGGATCACATTGCTGCCTGGAGCGGCAGGGGCTGCTAGTGCCTACCTGTTGCTGCACTGTAGGGGCACGGGGAGCCCGGCGGAAGTCTCCCCAGGGCTCCCCAAATGTCTGCAGAAGTAAAAGCAGATTGCAACCCGCTTTCGGGTTGTGATTGTGAAACAAAGTGGGCTGCTTTTTTTTAGTTCTGCAGATGTTTAGGGAGCCGTGCGGAATATTCCGCAGGTGTCCCCACACCCCTTGGAGCTGGCACAGCAACAGGTAGGGCACTGGCAGTCCCTGTCACCCCCGGCAGCAACATGATCCTGGGGATCGCATCGCTGCCTTTGTCCTGCACTTGCAAACACTTGGCGCACTTCCCAAACTCTCAAACAGAGTTTGGGAACCACTGCTCTACGGATTTAACATGGGACCCTCAGTATACAAAGCATGAGTTCTACCACTGAGCTACGGCCTATCCTAAAGGCTGTGAGTAGATACTCACTAGTTCTCAGACCTACACTGACCCACCTTCTCAATTATTAAGCCAGGACCACAGTATCACACTTTGGTTAAGGTTCATTAATGGTTGTTTTACAATTCTCTCTCTTATCTCAGAGAAGGAAAGAGGCATCAGTCCTTTCTCTATTCTCTATGCAGTTTTAATAGGCTTCCTGCTGCCTTTTTTATCTCATTTCCCTTAAATGTCACATAAAGCTGACTATTGTGGCTTCTATAAAAAGGCAGCCCTGAGACACTTAGGCTCCCCACCCCCTAGGTCCTAAGATTTCACACTCACCTTCCCCCAGCTCATCACATTTTCCCACTTTGTTTTGGGTTGCACAATTTATTTTGTTCCTATGCAGGAATTTTGGAGCTTGCAAAGCAGCTGTGAGAAAGGATGACACAAAAGCAGTCTTGAATGTTTTGGATGCAATGAAGGGATGAGGGAGTCTGGATGTCACTGGGGAACCTGAATAGGCTGTACAGTATTTGTTGTTTTGCATAGCAAGCCCCAAAGGCTTTATAGCAGTACATGATCTAACTTCACATGATGCCTGCCAAATGAGCCAATAACATGCCCTTAAGTGACCTGATTAGGGGTTCTTTAAGAGCCAGTGCTCTTTAGCTTGCAGCCCCCAAATTGCAGTGTTCACATTGCCTGCTTGCATTAGATATTTCATTCCAATGCACGCAAATTTACTCATTCATCCAACAGTATAAAGTGAGCTTTAAAAGAAACGGTTCAAATATGTCTAGATCAGTGATTCCCAACCTTATTAGCACTGGGACCCACTTTTTAGAATGACAGTCTATCAGGACCCACCAAAAGTGATGTCATCAAGCAGGAAATTCTTTAACACCCCTATATGACAAAATCAAATCCAATCAATCAAGTGAATTAAACGTTTATAGTAAGTATAAGTTTAAACACTTATTTGAAATAAAGAAAAACCATCCTAACCCTCCCAAGTAGTTGCTGACCTGCTTAAAAAAAATTCTCCAAACGTCCCAAAGGCTGTGATCCTATCCACATTTACCCAGGAGTAAGCCCCATTCACTATCATTGTTAAAAGCATATACGTGATAGACTGTTAAGTACAGTTCTGTAACATTCCTCTAAATGCAGTCACATACTATGGTAGCATCAAGTCCATCAAATCCAGTGATTCCCATCTTGGGGGTTGAGACCCCCCAAGGGGGTCGTGAACCAATTTTCAGAGAGTCATGAAGAGGTTGGGGCAGCCATCTTGAAAAGCTGGACACCACTATCTTGAAAGCTTCATTTTGGCTAGGGAAGAGACTTCTCCAGTGATGTCATTCAGGGGGAACGGACCAGAACGGGCGTAACTGGGCGTAACGGGCTCCGTGGCTGCTTCCGGGTTTTTTTGGTTTTTTTTCAACATTTGAATTTGAACTCAAAAGTGAGTTCCTGTTCCTAAATCATTTGAATGACACCACTGGACTTCTCCATTAAACTGCCACTTCCTGAAGACTTGTGGCTGTGAGGGAAATGAGCCTGGCTGTCAGCTCCTCTTGGTGTGTGTTTATGCGTGTCTCTCCTGGCTCTCTTTTCAAATGGGCATTTCACACCTTCCAAGTGCATGTCTAGGTGAATCTCAGCACATAGGGAAGAGGAACATAAATACTCTAAAACGTAGCTTTCCCATTTTGATCAGCAATGGCACAGAGAAGCCACAATGCGTTCTGTGCAATGTTGTTCTCAGTACTGGATCAATCACTGAATCCAAAACTCAAAATGTCACATATACAAAGCATTCAGAACATTCTAAAAAGGAGGTGAAGTTCTTTCAACTTTCAATAAGTATGATTTATTAAAAATAATGACTTTGCTTCCTACTTAATGACCTCACTTCCGGCCCTAGGTTTCAGTGGGGTCCTGATAGGTTGTCGTACCTAAAAAGGGGGTCCTGGTGCAAAAGAGGTTGGGAACCACTGATCAACTGTAGCATATTAAAAAATAAAATACACATTTAAATGAAGGGGACCCACCTGAAATTGGCTAGTGACCCACCTAGTGGGTTCCAACCACAGTTTGAGAAACACTGGTCTATATGGTTGGGGAAAATGCCTAGACCAATTTACACCTGGTCACATGGCTTTCAGGGCAGTGAGACAGAATGCTGCACAGACTTTCCACGCTGGTGGCTGAATGGTCTACTCACCTATGCTTTTTCCCGCCTGTGTTAACAAACTAGGTTCTGGTTTCACTCCACACCATCAGATGCAAAGGGCATGTAAGTTAACACTGTTCTACTAACACTGGGATGGGAGACATCTCTGTTACATACTGTCATACATACAGCTTGAGTTCTCAGAGCTACAGGTCTCTATATTCTTATGGGCCTTGCAACCCAGTAGAAACCAGAATTGGTGGCACAGGAATTGCTGCATCTTTCTTCTCCCACCTTAGGCTGATTCCATCAGCATAAAGCTTCTCTGAAGTCACTGGATTTGACACAATGTCTCCCCCAGGAGATAACAACCATAAAAATGGTTCAACACCTCAAAAATAAAAGATACAGCCGTAAAACTGAGTTAACTAGGTGCTCTGAGGGACGAGGTTTCCTGGGTCCATTGTAATGCATGAAATGAAGCTTGAATAACTCCCTTCAGATGAAGCTTGTGCATCTGAGTGACTCACAGTAAAGAGAAGCAGGAATATTTTCTCTGTGTGGTGCATGAATAAATACACTGTGTGGTGCATGAATAAATGCGTGAATTAGGATGGACTAGCTAGAACAATTGTCATCTCCTTGATTATCAAGCCTCTAGATTATGATCTCCTGCCTCTTAAGTAGGCAGCAACCCTTCCATAGACATCCAAGAATGGAAACACCTGCCAATCCTTCCCTAGTCTGAAGCTGTATCCTTTGATTAGCTGCTCTGGGTGAGCCCTGATCCTCTGCCAAGTCCAACTCCCTCTTCCACAGCAGATATGAAGATTCCAGCTGCCCCCCCCCCCCGATCTGTTGCACTGGGAGAGGGGCAGCCCATGCTGTCATATTGGCTCTCAAGGAGTTGGCTTTGGGAATGTGACAGGCTGGCTGTCAGGGAGGATTTATCTAATTGGCTCCCCCAATCCTGCTGAAGCAAGCACAGGAATTGGAGCCAGGAGCCATCTGAGGAGACACCAGCGACGGAAGGGAAGGCTGATCTTTTCTGACAGCTCCCTGGGTAGCACCAAAGCTACGAGCAAGAAATCCAAAAGGTATTATTTGTTGGTCTAAACGGAGAGGAATGTGTCAAGTGTTCAGCTTCATGCCATTTCACCATGGCATGTTCTCTGGAGAGAGGACAAAGGAGTGCTTGGAAGAAGGCAGCATCAGTGGAAACCCAAAGGGAGAAAAATTCCAAGAGTCCTCAAAATCCACGGTCTCCCCCAGTATAGCAAGTGATTTCCCCCATTTAGCCTCTGGCTGAGATGATGCAACTATTAAAAGGACTTGTGCCTTAGGGAAGGCATGGAAAACACTAGCCCAGCAAAAGTTGTCACTGCAAGTGTAGATGCATTTAGTCTACCTCAGACAACCTGTGCCTCCATGTAATGAAAAATAAATCTACTGAGGTTGGCTAACCGGCCCCACTCCTTAATGTCTCCTCTCCAAAGGACGTGTTCCAAGGTTCAGCACCACTGTTCATAGAGAAAGTACTAGAAAGATATGGGTAGTATCTGGTGAAGGTTAGGAAATTAAAGGGGGTTAGAAAAGATGTGGTGTACGACAGCACTCAACCTGGCTGGAAAGTTCTTGAGAAAAACATTCTACCTACCCAGCAAATGGACTGTGGAAAAGTCCCTTTGCTTCCTACTATCAGGATGCAGAGAAACTGTTGCTCCTTGAAGTGCTCAGCAAAACAATATGCTACAAAATGTAGGCAAGTCTAATCAGGCACACTGAGGGGCTTCCCAGCTCCTTGAATTCCTTCCTTGCAACTGCAGTGTCCATCACCTGCAAGTATTACCACCAGTGCAGAACTGCAGCATCACCAGTGATCATGTGTAGCTGTGTGCTTCCTCGTACCTCAATTTTTCAGCATTTCCAAACAGCTCATCAGAGGTAGGGCCTGGGTCAGGGGCCTATCCACCTCCTGAGAGAGCAAGAAGCTACCAAAGGTAGCTGGCAAGTGCATCTGCTGTCCAAAGCAAGGAGGGTCTGTCTGTGCCATTGGCACTTCCTGCGCATGCCGCTCTCCTGCACTCAGAGAATGAGGCAGATGAATATGAGGAGGAGACCGATTTGGGAGAGGAAATTCTTCCCACACAAACCCTGAAAATCTCTACTTCAAAACCTTCTATGCAAGAGTTGGTCTTAGCACACCCTCCATGCCAGATGACATAGATCTATCCTTGTTGACGTTGAAGACTCTCCTGCAGAATGTGCAAGGGTACCACATTCCCATCCCACGCATCACCAGAGACAGGACAAAACCAGGCAAAGGCTTTCCAAACAGTTGGCATCTCAGGGGATTGGATAGAGCCATCCATTCCTCAGGCTGCATCTTATAACACTTCTTGGGAGTACAGTACTCACTGAATAAAAGGAGGATAGATATGTATAGGATTGTGCTGTTACGTAAACCTGCAGTCTGTTTCCCATCTCTGCTGGAACAACATCCAAGACTATCTTGCTGGTTGTGGCTGGCCTTACCTTGGAGCTGTCTGTGGTCCTGATCATCTGTGCATTCTGGAAGCTTGGCTCCCAGAAACATGCACATGCCACGATCCCAACTCACCATACTACCAGCATGCTTATGACACTCCCAGACAAAGATATTCCTCTAACTCTGCCATTGTGAGCAACAGCAAGAAGAGCAAGGACACAATGACCAAGAAGAGGATGGGGCAGATAGCAGCCTGGAGCAGCCCAGGCAGACAGTGAGTAGGCACAAGGTATGGGGCACCAGCTTACCACCTTTCCCCATCCCCTCTTCACCCTGCCACTTCACCCTGCCTCATGGGTATGATGGTCCCAGCTGCAGCTCATTTGCAAGGCTGTCTGTTTTTTGAGCGTACAGTAGTTGCAGCAATCAATAGCTACACTTAAACTTGAAGAGCCTTTTCCTTCTCTGGAGAAGAACTGTTGAAGAAGAATTGATCCATTATCAATTTCATTTTCCCTTCAGAAAAGAGGAAAGCCACCCACAGCCACAGGCAAAAGTCTCAGAATATGCACCCCAGTCAGAACAGAAACCAATCGAAGAGGTCTGGACTGTGCCAACTGGGCCTTGCCCATCTCATTGTCTTCTGCAGCTGCATCACAATAGTGACAATGCTTCATCCATCTCCTTTTTGGGCCAGTGGCCATTTTTTAATGTGATAAAGTCACCATACACTGACTTCTTGGTGTGAAGTTTTGGCAAACTAAGTTATTCTAATCAGCTCTATGTGACTTGAGCATACATTATTATTTGCCATGCTTTGAAGTCTCACCCAAAATCTGAACACGGGTTAGAGGCTTCAGAGCATTAGTTTCACTATGTCAAAAACCCTTTTAAGTGTCATGTCAGCGTGATCCATCATGTGACATATGAATTGATTGACTCTTTGAGAGGTCAGTCTCCCATTCAGCAAAGCCCATTCAGATTCTTGGAGCATGAGGGAGCTGGTGGCAATGAAGCAGTTAGGAAGATGGCTGAAAACTCACAGAGAATTTGACCAAACATAGTTGAGGGCTCATTGTCAAATCTGTTTTGTGGTGATGAAAGGATATCACAGACCAATCCTAGATGGGCCTTACACCTGTAGACCTAGTGTTCTGGCAGTGTATACAGTGATTGCAAACATGACCTGTCATTGGGAGTAAGTGGGCCAGCCACTGCTGCAATCAGTGGGTGATGGCCTGCCAGCAGATCCGTTGTGTCCCCCAGCACCAGTAAACTGGGAGGGAGGGAGGGAGGGAGAGAGGCAGAGTGTGGCAGAATGTGATGGGTAGAATGGGGAGGAGACAGGGCAGAATGGGGGCAGCAGCCAGGATGAAATAGGGATGGGCACAAAGTGGGCACTGTGGAGGACAATGACGGAGAAGAGGGGGGACCTGGAATGGTCAAGTGCTCTGGCTGGCCATGTCATTGCTCTGCCTTTATCCAAAGTGAAGGAGCACCTCTCTAGCCTGATTCCCCTCCAGCGCATACCTACATCGCATCTGGTTAGGTCTTCAGATACTACACTACTCCTGCTCTTAATAAAATAAAACCAAGCTTGGTGTGATTTATTTGCAAACTATGTTGATATTTTTTTATTGAAACAAACTGGTTTCCAGCTGGTTAGAAAGCTTGCATGAAAAATCCAAAAGATCTCTAATCTGTTCCTGTATTGGTACAGGAATTTACCCTAGAGCCTTGTGGATTCTTTTTGCATTTGCTTGCCTTTGAATAGCACACATCCATTCAGGAGCTAGTTTAAACAAGAGCAGTTAAATGTTTTCTTAAAGTCTTTTCGAGACATAAGAAGACTCATGGCAAATTGCCAAAGGGGGATGGGATTTAAAATTGGCCTTGGTGTAAGAGTCAACACAGATGTTTAATTTTTTTTTAATGTGCCATGGATGCCAGTCTCCCTTAGATGCTGTAGTTTTCATCATGTCCTTAAAGTCAGCAAATAAAAAACGTATCAAAACCTATCCCTGTTCCACTCCCTTGTCGTAAACCTTTACTGTAAACCACATTATACCAAAATGGCAACTTCTGGATTCTAACGGCGCCGGGACTCTGCCGGCATCTTCTTGGGAGCATTTGGGTCACGCCACCTCCGCTCCAACGGGCGCTGCTATTGAGTGGGCGCAGAGTTGAGGAGAGTTGAGAGTTGAGCAGATGCAGAGTCGAGGAGGCCCATGTCAGGCTGCCTAGGCCCCAGAAGCTCTTTATCTGGCCCCTGTGATTGGGCTCTCACAGTACCGCAATCAGCTGTTCTAAACTGCTGAGCTGTGAAGTGACAAGTGGGCAGAAGTGGCACTGCTGAAAAGGATGGCCCTGTGAGAACCTAATTATAATCCACTTCTGCTGAGGTGTCACTGCTGAAAGGGTGGTCCATGTGATTTGGGATCTCCCCACTCCGCCCTTTCAGCAGCACCACTTCTGTCAAGGCACTGTGAGGAGGAAGACGGAAGGAGGCCTCAGAAGGCAAGGGACAGTTCTAGAGGCAAAGAAGCATGAGAGAGGGAGAGGTCACCGCAGTGCTGAGAGAGCCCATCATGCAGGCTGCCTTTTAGCAGTGCTGTTTCTGCTGAGGCATCCCTTCGCAGAGCAACTCTCAACTGCTGAGCTGCAAAGTTACACCTCAGCAAAAGTGGCACTGCTGAAAAGGTGACACACATGATATCCTATCCTGTAAATCGTATCTTGTAAATACCATATCTTATTATATCTCATATCTTGTAAATAAGATCAATATTACTGATGCAGCCTGGGACTGCACCATGTCACAATGGCTCCCATGCTGCATTGAAAATGTATGGAAGAATCAGCCCTCAGTATCACATAAAGACACTCAGGTTTTGTGTTAGTTGGAACTGCGCACAAGTCCAAAGTAATTCCTTGGGGATATCTCAGCGCATAAGAGCATTCCTGTGGCACAGGCAGTTTGCATGTCTGTCTAGAGAGTAAGGGCCAATCCTATGCAGGCCAGCGCCAGAAGTAAGCTCTTACTGCTGGCACTGGTGTCACCAAAGTGTCATGAGGCACTTCTACTGCCAGCAGTAAGAGCTTATCGCTGGCATATGCCCAGTGACAGACCCCGGCACCCCGAGGAGCCAACACAGCGCTAGCTGGTCATAAGTGTCACAGCCATTGGCAGTGAGCTCTTTCTGGGTGGGGGGGGGGGGCATGAAGTGGACAGAACTGGGTGGGGGAGGGGCGGAGTGTGTGGTGGGACCAGCAGTGACCTCCACCATTGGATCCTGAGGCTCTCAAGACTGCACTGGCAAAATAACCAGCGCAAATTGAGAAGGCCCATTGGGAGGCCTGTGCCCTTACCCAAGGGAAGGGGACAAATGTCTCCTCCTGAGGTGCTTCCTATGGCTGCTAAGGTATGCAAAGGTAGCCTTTTTGCTACCACTGTGCCTACAGGGGCCTGGCACAGTTGGCTTTGGCTATAAGGCTGCAATCCTATACACACTTACTTTGGGTTAAATTCTATTAATGGGGCTTACTTCTGAATAGGCAAGAAGAGGGTTACGCTGTAAAAGCACAATCCTAACCTGGAGTTAGGCTGGCACAGTTAGGCCAGCAAAGTTTGGCCAGCACAAAAGACACCGTAAAGTACTGTATGTTTGGACCACGCTCCTCCCCAAGAGTGGTCCAAACACACTTTATGGTGTCCCTTGTGCCGGCCAAACTTTGCTGGCCTAACTGTGCCAGCCTAACTCCAGGTTAGGATTGCATTCTAAATCTCTTACTTACACTGAACAAGAAAAGGAATAACTAATGAAATCAAATCAAATCAAATCATTGATTTGAATAACTAATGGCCTAATCCTTCACAGTAGGTGCGCCAATCTAGCATGCACTGCCATGGAGATTGCTGTTGCAAAAGTGCCATAAGGCACATCACCATGGCCTGGCAGAAGGAGGCATGGCATGGAGGCCTCTTGTGCTAGCAAAAGAGATCCCATGACACCAAGGAAGTTAGTCCCTCTCCAGGCAGCA
The DNA here is from genome assembly GCA_029204185.1 of Lerista edwardsae. NCBI lineage: Eukaryota > Metazoa > Chordata > Lepidosauria > Squamata > Scincidae > Lerista > Lerista edwardsae. Next base: position 18,735 of record JAJKFI010015371.1, read on the forward strand.
CGGAGAAGTTCTGGAGTGGGAAGAAGGCAGAGGGGGAGTGGAACAGGAAGGGGGGGGAATAGATCTGAGCTTTGGCTGTTTGGTTCACTGTCATATTTTCAGCTTTTCCTTTGTGTAATGTGAATATTTTTTTAAAGCTAACCTGAATTTTAATGTCTTTTGCTTTCATCTGTGTATCTGCAGTGTGCGTGTGTTAATCAGACAGTTCCCTCTGTGCATTTTGAACTGTAAGAAAGCTTCCCTCTTGAAATGGAGATACAACGATGCAGATTGCTTGTGCATCCCCCCCCCCAAGACATGAGCCAAAATGGGGTTAATTCCTCAGTGTAGCCACTGACCTGGGGACTTGAATGCCATTTCATTGTTAAATATTAATAAAGGTTGAATTAATGTTAGCAATAAAATTGAGAGGATTCAAAGAGGAATGAGAGCTGTGGGTAGAGTGAGAAGGCTCATTTGCCTCTGAGAAATGAAGGAAGAAGAGTGCTTTGTAAGTAACAGACAGAAGACAATAGTAACCGTATTGCTGCTTATGGGAAATATTGGTTCAAGAACATGCAGACATGGCATTTCTCAGAGGCATTTCCCTTTGACCCATGGACCACTGAACATCGAGAGGCTGTGTTATAGATATGGTGAGGCAGGGATATGCTGGCGGAGGGGGAATGGATGGTAAAGGGAATTCACTTCTCCCCTCAACGTTTGGGGATGTGTGAAGGCATGAGCTATTTATAAATGGAAGGTGAGGTGCTTAAGAAGGAGGCTAGAGCTGTGGCTGATGACAAAGGGGTGACGTCTTCCCAAGATGGGCTGCTTCACAGTCCACTAATGAGGAGCCAAGTAATACAATGCTCTGCAGAATACACATTTCCTGTCCCTCAGTCTCATTCCCAGTTAGGCTTGTGATTAAATAGACCTTGTGCTAACACTATCCCCTCTCCGCAGTAATTTCCCAAAGCCCTTTCCCTTCAAACACTCACTTACATTGGATAAATGGTTTTTCAAGTGTGCTGTTTCTCACCTAAGGACAGCAGACAGTCGGGAAAGGCCTCGAGCACTCCAAAGGGAGCAGGCACCAGGGAGGGAGGAGGGAGGGAGAGCATGAAGCAACTTATAAAGGAAAATGTTTTCTTAGTGTAATTGAACATAGAGTGTGTGTAGGGTAAGAAGCCCTGAGAAATACATTCCTGCCATTTACCCAGGTTGAATCGAGATCCAGGTTAGTGAACATCTTCGGGCTTCTTGTGACTGAAAATGTCCCTCTGCAGAAGAAGCCCTTTCCCTTCAAACATTCCTTCTAACTGGAGTGTTATGGCTGCCTCTTTTTTATGTGTCTTTTCCTTTCCTCACAGCTCTCCCCAGGCTCTGAGGATGATGAGGGTCACGACAGCTCCAGCCGGGAGAATCTGGGCCGTATCCAGTTTAGTGTTGGCTACAATTTTCAGGAATCCACCCTGACTGTCAAAATACTGAAAGCTCAGGAGCTGCCAGCCAAGGATTTCAGTGGCACAAGTGACCCTTTTGTCAAAATTTACCTCCTCCCAGACAAAAAGCATAAACTGGAGACAAAGGTGAAAAGGAAGAACTTGAACCCACATTGGAATGAAACATTTCTCTTTGAAGGTAGGTAGGATGGTCAAGATTTGGGTGCTAGTTACTGAAACTGTGGATTCTTTGCCAGGTTGCAAGGACAAGCAATATTATCAATGGTAAAGAGTATTTACTGTCCAGAATACTTCTAACTAAATGAGGAAAGCGTGTGTGCTAGAACATAACAGACTATTATAACCCATATAGTCCACTGCTCCTATGTCCTGCAAACTACAAGGCAAATTATCACATTGTGGACCCCCTCAAAAAGTTGGTCTGCTAGAAGTGCTTCTGCATGACTGCAGCTCCACATAGAGGTTGTAAGAGTCACTCTGTGGATCTGCCCATTCGTGTGAAGGATCCCCATCCTGGTGCCACAGTAGCTTTTTCATTCAGGCACAAGATGAGTTTCAAACTGCACCAGCTCTTTGCACTATTTTAAGTGACAGGTCCCACACTTGAGAGGATGCAGACATACCCTAGTTATTCATCCATCAAGTTCGACATCACATTATTCCGCAGTCTATCTACTCCATTTGGCCTGTTCATGCTGCATACCATATCATTCCTCTGCTTTATCTACTGTCTTGCCTCCTGCCAAATCACATCATGCCACTAGTCCATCACATTTAATACTGAACCTCGGGTGAACGGTCAGTGCTTTATGCTACCATGGAGAGGCCAAAAGCCTTCACTAGTGATCTAAGTGCAATGATGGATAGGGACTCGAATTCCTTCCTGGCCCTTACAGCAGCCAGCCAGTTTCCTGAAGCATCAAGTTTGATGAATGAAGTTTACTATTCATTTAGCTGGAATACCTACAAATGTTATTCAAGGCTGCAAGATTGCCCAGAAGCATGGATTCCTTTATCTGAGTGTGGGCTTGGCCAATCACTCTCTCTCCTCCATTCTGTCTGAATAGAACAATACAGTCCCCAACATGGAAAAGATCAGAGTATGCAATGGATGGTTGTTTTTCCTGAATCCCAGTATATGTGGCATGTTCAAATACTGGATGGGCTTCCTGTACTTGCATTTAGTTTTTGGGCTTTTTAATCTGTTCCTTTGCTTTTGGCAGGTTTTCCATATGAGAAAGTGGTGCAGAGGGTGCTCTACCTACAGGTTCTGGATTATGATCGATTCAGCCGTAATGATCCCATCGGGGAAGTATCTATTCCCCTCAACAAGGTGGACTTGACCCAGATGCAGACGTTCTGGAAAGACCTAAAGCCTTGCAGCGATGGGAGTGTAAGGTCCTTGCTTTGCTTTTAAAAAGAGAGCCAAGCACAACATCAGAGGCTGGCGTGGTGGTTGTGTTGAGGGTTGTCATTAGGACTTGCAACAACCTGTTTCTAGCTCAACCAGAGCATTTTAGAGTTTATCATGAACTCCTGTGTCCAGGAAATGCTGCCATTCTGATGGGGAGTACCCACTTCTCTCAGTAAGTGGCATTTGAGGGCTATAAAAGCCTTCTTAATGCAGCAAAGACAGTTGCCCAGCCCAGGCCAGATTGCCATTTAGGGAGGGTAGGAGAGGCCGTATAATAGTAATACATACACACATGCTCACACACAGCCCTAAACCCATTTTGGCTAATTTGTCAGAAGCACCTATAATACCTGTGGACAGATCATTAGTTATACAAACAGAGTTGTTATTTTTGGAATCAGTTAAATAGAAATAGGTACATGCCAGAGACACAATGTTTTGCTTCCGAAACAATTCTTTTTATCAAGGACGGATATCCTTTGTGGATATGGTTATCATACAGCATAAAAGTGATAACAAATGCTCTTAAAATACTGCATTTTAATATTCTTTTTTGAATACAGGTGTGCGTTGCTTACCAACATTCCGACCCCTGATGGACCACATAGTTGTGGTGCCTCAGTGGTCAATATAGTCTTCCAGCCTGAGCGCCTCTCCTAAGCCCACCAAGAGTGCTCCAAAACTGCTCTGCCACTGCCTCTTGCGCACCTGAAAGGCTGTTCGCTGGTTGATCCGCCACACATCTGGAAATTTCCCCAGGTGAAATTGGCTATCTGATGGGTGGCGTTCCGGCTTGTTGCCAGCTTGTTGCCAGCTTGTTGCCATCAGCTTGCCCCACATAATGCCTGCGCAATTTACGGCCAGTGGAGCAGCTGGCAAGCTGCCTTTTAGGGCACAATCCAGTGATGTCATTCAGGGGGAACAGACCAGAACGGGCGTTCCGGATCCTAACGGGTTCCGTGGCTGCTTCCGGTTGTTTTTTGTTTTTGTTTTTCAACATTTGAATTTGAACTCAAAAGTGAGTTCCTGTTCCTAAATCATTTGAATGACACCACTGGCGCAATCCTATACTATGCTGGAATGGCGCGAGGCCGGCCAGCCAATGCCATATCCTAGCGCAGTATAGGTGAGGCTGGAGCCTCCCCACAGCAAGGGAGCATGTGTCCCCTTACCGTAGGGGAGGCTCCAGCCTCCCCTATGTGCTCCTCGGATCTGCGCCCACTAGAGTGGGTGCAGATCCAAGGAGACAGCGCTGCCCAAATCAGGGCCTTGCGAACGGGCTTAGGAAGTGGCCGTATGGCCACCTCCCAAGCCCGCCCATGTCCCACCCAAGTCCCGCCCCCACCTCGCTCCCTCCAATCCCTGTGCCGCCTCGGCACAGAGCCTCCTTCGCACCGACCAGCTTCAGTCGGCGCGAGAGAGGCTCAGCGCAGGTGCAACCAATGCATGGGGGTGCAGATTGGCACCCCCGCATCAGCGCTAAGCACACAGCGTTTGCGCAACCCCATTGCGCCATCGCTGCGCGGTCTATAGGATTGTGCTGCCCGGTGCACAAGTGGTGATGGCAGGGCGGTTTTTGGAGCACTCACAGTGTGCTGAGAAGTGACTCCCAGGCTCGTTGCCATGAGCAGTTAAGTTCATATAATGACACTATCAGTTAACAACAGGCTTCAGGGAGTGTATCCCTGCTATTAACTGATGCATACCTGTATATCTAAGGGCAGACTATACTTTAATTCAAACCAGCTTCATCTACCCAGCTATAAGCATTTTTTCACCCTGATTTAAGCAGTGATAGCAACCAATGCATGGCTTTTTTTACTCGCACTTAGCAGCCGACCATGAGTGGGAGCACATTTGGAAATATGTACTGGGTAGAAATGGAAAAGCAGGCAAGCTCCCGAGCTGTTCTGGGAGGCATTTAATCCGTGGGCTTGCAGCTGGCATCACCAATGTTAGACTATCTTAGCGATTCCCCAATTGGTGCTTTTTCTTCTCTTCAGGGAAGTCGAGGAGAGCTGCTCTTGTCCCTTTGCTACAATCCCTCTGCTAACTCCATCGTGGTGAACATCATCAAAGCTCGGAATCTTAAAGCCATGGACATTGGGGGAACATCAGGTATTTGGTTCCAGAACTGTTCTTCTCTACATACAAGAAGATATTGTCTGATCTAAGGGGAACCACTGTCTAATATAAGGGGAACCACAAATTACTCTTTTCTTGGAAATTTGGTCACATATCCACTTCCTGTAAAACATCTGGAGTGATCAAGGGTTGTTTTGGGTGTTGTGCTTTGGGTGTCTTCCTTTGAGACATAGGAGCCTGGCATTATTTATGACTGAAAACTATTAACATTGTCTCCAACTGAGAAAGTGTAAAGAGGTGCCAAGGAACTGATTCAGCCTTACCTCAGGGAGAGTCTCACTGGGGAAAAGAATTGGCAGTATTATCTACAGTACCTGTCCCACAATCAGGAAATGTTTTTCCTTTGTGCAAAGATTTCCACTGAATTTCTATGACGGCTCTAGAACAGTGGTTCTTAAATTGTTGCAAAGTTTTAGGCAGCCCTTAAGACTGCAATGAACATAACAAATGAAACGGCTGAAGAGCCACAGGCTTCTTTTGATGTTTCTATCATTAAATTTTCAACTGAAAAATTATGTTGCCTCTGCAATGCAGTAGTGCAAATGGCTGCATTGGAAAAGTCGAAGAATACCCTTCCTCTCTGTACCCGATTCTCCTCTGTCTATACATTTGGCTTTGTGGAATCATGGCCACAGGGGGCAAATGCAGGTGATTTTTTTAAATTTGAATTTTTTTTTAGCATTCTCCTTACTGAGGACATAAAATAAGACATCATAGTGATCTAAAACCAGATTATATAATGGTGCTTAATATCACATTTCTAGAAGCTCTTGAAGCTTCTTTGTCATTGTAGGAGAGTGATGATTTCTCTTACGATGGTTTGCACAAGAAGGGCGAAAGGTGTTCCAGTTCCTTAAGTGGCTTATAGTGTGCAAAATATAAGCATATACAGGTTGTATCTTGTAATCTACTGGGATTTCAGAATGGTGGTACCCAGTGGATACAAAAATCAATGGAAAAATATCTTGAAAGGTTCACTTCCAGGTTTCTTGCTCCCCCATTGTTTCCATAGAATGCATTAGTATAGGTGCTTTACCACATTCAGCCATGAGATGGGCTGAATAATGGAATCTAATGGAATGATGGAAGGTAGGAAATGGTATTTTAGCCCTTTTTCCTTGTTACAAGACATTTAAAGGGGGACCCTGGTATCAGTGGTGAGTCAAATCAGCGGATACTGAATCAGTGGATAATGTGGCACAACTGTATTCCTCTTGCTTGCTTGCTTGCTCATTCACTCTTCCACCCTAAGAAGGGTGGACTCTGATTTGTGAAGCGGTATGTTTTCTGCTCTGGAAAACTCCATAGAACGAGAAACTGGAAACAGGAAAGTAAAGCTGTTTTACAAACCACCTCACAAGTAGCCCACTGTCGGCAGGTGAGGAATGATGGGTACTCTACACTTAGGAATTCTGTTGAAAGGCTGGTTGTGCAAGCAAGCATACTCCAGAGTGTTTTATCAGCAGCACAGCTGCTAGCAGTAACAGCCTGGCAGGACTCTAGCTGGTACCAGAGAGAACAAACTTTGCAATGGTGTTTGGGGCAAAAGGCATTTGGAACTGAGGACCCAGCTCATTCTGCATCAGTACTGGGAAATTGATTGTAACTGGGTATTAGCAGTAATAATAACTGGTTGCTTGAATAATTGGCCAGTCAATCATCTGCGAAAATGAAAATGTATTTGGCATGAAAAGACGTTGTAATGGAAATGAGTTTCTTATGACTCTCAGTATGGAGCAGACCCTCTGGTATGGGATGAATGGGATGAGTATGGGATGAATCTGGAATAAATCTCCCCTCATTTTTCCATAAAGAAGGCAAGTTAACTGCTGCCCCTGCTTGTGTAAATAAAACGGAACCCTGTTGTCCTTTCTAAATTGGTGTAGGTTCTCCTCGGTGCAAAGGGAGTTAAATTACCCATATTTAGCAGGTTTAAATATCCATGTCCTCTTTTCCCTGTGCCAGACCCCTATGTGAAGGTGTGGCTGATGTACAAAGACAAGCGAGTGGAAAAGAAGAAGACTGTCGTGATGAAGCGGTGCCTGAACCCTGTCTTCAATGAGTCCTTCCTCTTTGACATTCCCACAGAGAAGCTGAGGGAGACAACCATTATCATCACTGTTATGGATAAAGACAAGCTGAGCCGGAATGATGTCATTGGAAAGGTGAGTTGTCCCAGCTGAGAAGTTCAGAGGATCCTGTCCAAGGGTGTGTGTGTGTGTGTGTGTGTGTGTGTGTGTGTGTGTGTGTGTGTG